>NAJQ01000365.1:0-28693 GCA_005059865.1 Friedmanniomyces simplex
AATCAATCTTCTTAATCAACCCTCCCCGTCCCCACCAACCCCCACCATCTCCCCCCCAACCCCACTAACCCTCTTCCCCCTCCTCCGCTCCCTCTCCCTCTCCCTCTCCCGCTCTTCCTCCTCCTTCTTCACCCGCGCCTTCTCCTGCAGCACCGCCATCTTCTCCATCCGCCGCTTCTCCTTCTCGGCCCGCGCGCGCTCCTGCTCGCGTTGCTCGTCGGTTTTGCCCTGTACATCACGCGAAGAGATACCAAGTCAGCCAATCCATTCATCCTTCATTCATCGCGATTGTTGGATCCACCGAAATGGTATCGTGAGGGAGAGGCCTTCCATCCCCCAAACAATCCAACGAAGAAATTCGAAGGGGAAAAAAGGAAGAAAAAAAGAAAAGGAACTCGCGGCAAGGGAAGGGGGGGGCAAGAGAGAGAGAGTAAGAGAAAGAGACAAAAAAAGAAAAAGAAAAAAAAGGACGTACCTCCTCCTCCCGCGCCACCAAAACCTTCCAAGCCCTCCACCCCTCAAAATCAATCAACGCCTGCATACATCCCCACTCCTTCACCTTCCTTTCCAACCACACGAAATCCACGGGCTTCGTGAGGAAATCATTACACCCGGCCGCCAGCGCCTCGTGCCGATCACTCTGCAAAGAGGAAGCGGTGAGGGCGACGATGATGATGGGGGATTTGAACAGGGAGGCATGCAGGGGGAGGCGGTCGTCGGCGGCTCCCTTTGCTGAGGACTTGCCGGCTTGGTTGGAAGTGCCGTTCTGTTCCCCCTCGGTGTCTTCCATTTCGACGTCGCCGAGTTTCTTCGGCACCCCCTTGGCCCCTTCCCCCTCACCTCCATCCCCCTCCCCGTCCTCCTCAGGACTAACCCCCTCCACGTTCGAAAAAACCCCAATCCCATTCACCCTCTCCAACCTCCTGATCTCCTTCGTAGCCGCCAACCCATTCATGACCGGCATCTGGATATCCATCAGCACCAGATGGAACCCCCCCGCCTTCCACTTATCCACCGCGATCTGCCCATTCATCGCCGTCTGCCAGCGCACGCGCAAGCGTTTCATCAGCCCCTCGAGGATCCGGAGGTTGATGATGTTGTCTTCCACGATGAGGACGTTGATCGGGGGCACGGAGCCGTCTAGTACCGAGGAGATGGAGGAGACGGAGACGGAGGTCGGGGGGTGCGGGTGCGGGGTGGTGGTGGTGGTGGTGCCGTTGGGTCGGAGGGTGCCGGTTTCGCGGGGCTGGCGGGGGCGGGAGCCGGAGGCGGCTTTGTCCGGGGTCGTTTTGCGGGGTTTCTTGGGCCGGCCGCCGGGGCGGAGGGCGTGGAGGCTGCTGCTGCCGACTCCGACCGGGGTGGTGCTGCTGGACGGGGTGGGTGGGGTGCTGCCACCTTGCAGCGGTGCGAGTCCCTGTGTTTCCTGCGCCGGCGGTGTAGGTGGCTGCGGGGTTTGCTGGGTGCCGGGGGGAGCCAGCGTGCCGTTAGTAGTGGTGTGGTGGGCGTCGGAGGCCTGCGAGTCCGTCCTGGGTCGGATACTAGACCGGTGTACGAGCGGGTGCTGCGGATTGACGTTCAAGCTCGGTGGGGCGGCGGTGGTGCCCACGGGTATCGCGCCTATGTTCACGCCAGGCGGGTGGCCAGAAGGGTGCTGTACGATGGTCGGGCTGGAAGTGTGTTGGCGTTGGAATTTGGGTCGGTGGTCTCGATGCCCTCGTTGCCGGATCGTGCCGCCTGGGGAGGGTAAGGGAGGTAATTGCCCGGTATTGAGGACGGAGATGGAGCGTTGGTGGTGTTCCAGCGGACCCGGGAGACCGCTGGCGATGGACGGGTGGTGGGAGTGCGCGGCCATTCGGCTGTCGTGTGAGTTGGTCGTCTGCGGCATCGACGGCGGGACGACCGCGGGCATGGGTGGGAAGTAGTCCGTCCCGTTCTCCAGCGGCCGGTAATCGTCCAAGGCGTGGTATGTGTTTTGGTGGTACGCGCGCGGTGAGGGTCGTGGTGTCCGCCGTTCCCGCATTGGGACATCAATCACCAGTGCCTCCTCTACTGTCTGTCCTCCAGGGTAGCACGTGTCGATTGCTCTACACATCTCCTCTTCCGGCCCCAGTATCCGCTCAAGCTGTTGCTGTCCTTGCTCCGCCCGCTGGGCGATCCGCAGCGTCATATCCGGCGCGTCAAAGGTCCCTCCTAGCGAGTTCTTGTACTTCTTCAGTATCATCTCCCGTACATCATCTACCAAGTCATCTTCCCGTGTCTGCACTAACGTCGCCGAGGCGCCAGGCCGTCGAACCCAGATCTTGCGGTGGAGCATCTGCGCCATATTGGGTAGACCCGGGGTGAAGTAGTCGAGGACGGCGCTGGTGGGTAGCTCAGAGCTGAAGCTGGGGAGGGAGTCGTTGGGTTGATGGCGGGAAGGGGCGTCGACGAGGGTGTGGACTATCTTGGCATGGGCGGTGCTCGGCTGTTGAATCGGTGTATCGGCGGGATGGGCGAGGGGCGAGACGGCGGCGGAGTTGATCGGGGTGTCGTGGGTGAGGAATTGGTCGCGTGAAATAGGGGAGATGTCTTCCACCTCCTCCGCTACCCCGGGCGTCGGTCCCTCTACCACGACGGCGGGCGGACAGTCGTGGTTGGTATGCTCCTGCCCACAATCATCCAACCTCAACTCCGTCACGCTCGGCTGCTTTCCCTCTTCCTCCTTCTCCCGCAGCACGCTCTCTCCCGCGGGTGACCTGCCCAGAGCCAGCGTTTCACTCCCGGAGCGCCGCGACGACGACGACACGGGCTCACTGTGGATGTCGAGGGGATGGTGAGGATGCGGCAGCTCTCCAACGAGCAGCACACTCTCCCTGACCTCTTGCACACTCTCCGGCACTTCCGCGCCGCGCTCCAGGAATTTGTCCCTCAGCTTCGTCAAGCTCGCGCTGCGCCTTCGGCCGGCTGCCGGCTGCTGCGGGGTGGGCAGGGAGAGGCTGAGGTGGGAAGTGTGTCTCGAGTCGGGGATTGTGATGGCGGGTCCGTCGGTGTGTTGGGAGGATGAGCGGGTGGGGGTGGTGGTGGTGGTGGAGTGGGCGGAGGAGGCGTTGTTGGCGGTGTTGGTGTTGTCGTCGGAGCTCTTGGGATTGCGGCGGAAGAAGCGAGATGGGCTGGCGAGGGAGAAGCGAGGCATTCGAGCGAGGGAGGCTAAGGGAAGGGAAGGGAAGGGAAGCTTTCACGAGTCGAACAAACTTCCGCCGGGCTTGGGAACTTTACATCAAACAATGGTACAAGCAATACCACGCAGTCTTCTCTCCATCAACGTGAACATGATCACGACGGCAACAACAGCGGGTTGAGATGCGAGACGCGCCACCAGGGAGATGTCCATCATAAAATCCCGTCCCGTCGCAACTTCCCTGCCGCGTCTGCTGCCACCGCTGCCACCTTTCTGCTCAATCAAGTTTCTTCCCATGACTCTCACCACCACCACCTGCACGCTTCGATCGACGGCGGGGGCGAGCGCGTGGACGGTACGGGCGGGAAGAGGCGTCCGTCAATACAGTATACATGCCAAGTGCTGTCCATCTCTCTTCGACCGCACCATCATGCCACCCGCTGCAACTGCTGCTATCATTTCCCGACCCATCACCTGGCAAATTAATCATACCGTCGTGCTCGTGAACCTCCTCGACCCGGTAGCCCCTGCTGTGCTCATGAGCCGGTCCACCGTCACGAGCATGGATGGAGCTGCCGGCACCTCATCCCCGACTCAGGCAGTACATGCACTCAGACAGCAGCAGCACCGCATCATCGTTGTGGGTCAAGCTGCCAGCGACGTGGCCGCGGAAGACACAGCCAAACGCGTCGGCTCGTCCACCTCCGCGCCTCCCCCCCCCCGCTCATATGGCCCCTCGCCCCCTCAAACCTCTGCGACGGCCGCATCCCCTCCTGGTACGACCTCGACGACTTCGACAGCCCGACGTTGACTCCGTATAACCAGACGCACGTTCACGCTACGGAATACACATGGATGTCAAATCTTCCTTGAGCGATTGAGAGGGCCCGGGAGTATGGAGTAGGAAACGAGGGTAGTACATGTAATTCGGGCGGATGGTCGGTGTGGTTTGTGGGTGTCAAATCTACCGGAGGCATCTTCGTCGAGGATACGTCCGTGCAAGCCGTGGCGACGGGGATCTGGACGTGGGGTAATGTGTTTTAGAGACCTACTGTATGTCAGGTCGGGTATCCCCTGTGAGATGAGTGTCGTAGTTCCGGGGTCGGCTGGCCTTCCTGGAATGGAAGGCCATACTTCATGAAGTAATACCTGAACCATTCTTGTCCATCCAGCGCGAGCAGAGGGGGGTTTTTGAATTCTCCCTGGTTCGAATGAAAATATGGGATGCTGATGAAGTCTCTGTTCCGCATGGAACTTCCGCCAAACGTCGCGGCAAGAGTGAAGGTACTCCTCTAATACAACGTGATCTCGTGTAGCCAACCCGCTGTGTCCCATCACCGCACCCAGCATGAACCCCCGGACGGCTCCGGCCTTTTCTAGCCCTCTGGGACAGAATACATGTACCCAAGAAAAATGCGCCTGAAGACCTTCCTTTCCCAACCTGAACCCAAGATCCAAGACCCAACCCATGTAATGCCACTCCTCCTCCCCTCCCCCAAAATGTTATACAGAAAAAACCAAAAGGACTTTTCAATAGGGCCTCGACCGCCCTTGACCGGGGTATCTGTGTGACCGGCACTCAGCATGCATTCCCTTCCGTTCCGTTCCTTCCTCATCAATCGTACAACAAAAACCCACAAGGACAACCAAACCCACAAAAAGGCCAGGCAAAATCGCTTTACACCCGGTCGGAGGCGTACCCGGGATGATAGCCCCCATTCACGTTCGCATTCGCATTGCCGCCAGTCCCCCCTCGACTGCGACTCCCACCCCCACCCCCATTTCCCCCTCGATTCGCCCCCCCATTCCCACTCTCCATCACATCATCCATATTCATCGAATTCCTCTCCCCCGCGCCCTCCGCCCCGGCACTCGCGACCTCCTCCTCCACTTTCGGATCGAATTGCCCCCCCGCGCTGTCCTGTCCCGGGTTGGCCGCCTGGTAGTTGAAGAATTTCACAAAGTGGAAGTAGCCCGCTGCGATGAGGGCGCCGAGGAAGGGGCCGATCCAGTAGATCCAGTGGTAGGCTGGGTTCCATCTGTTAGTCTGGCTATGCTATGCTGTGGGGAGTTATTGGGGGGCGGGAGCAGCGTACTCTGGAAATTGCGGCCGGCGACGCAGGGGCCGAAGGAGCGGGCGGGGTTGAGGGAGGCGCCGGTCTGTGGTGGGTAGGTACCTGTTAGTCTCTTTGTTGTGGCTTTCGTGTTGTGTTTCGTGCGCACTTACGTAGAAGACGCCGGCGACTTCGGCGACGAAGAGGGAGAGGCCGATGCCGATCGGGGCGATGAAGGTGTCTTTTGACTTCTCCGCGGCGAGCATCAGGACGGTGAAGACGAGCTGGGCGGTCAGGAACTAAATGGCAGCAGATAGATCAGTAAGACGCCTCTGCTGCTCGGAGGTATTTGATTGCATGTGCGCACCATCTCCAAAAAGACTCCCTGGGCGGCGCTCATGCCCGGCGTCAACGTCGTCTGCACGAGCTTGATGTCGCCCGGGATGATGACGCTGGTGACGCCGGCCGCACACATGGCAGCGATGATCTGGACGGGGAACAGGATCAGGCCTCGGATGGCGGGTAGGGAGCCCGTCACGACCATCCCAAGCGTCACGGCGGGGTTGAACAGACCGCCGGAGATCCGGTACAGCGCCCAAACCGTAACGAGCAGGGAGAAGCCGTAAGATGTGGCGATGTACATGACCGTCTGGTTGCTATTGACACCGTTGGGACCGGAGTTTGGAGCCGTCGCTACCGACATGCTGTGTCCTAGATATCCGAATAGCAGGAACAGGAAGGTCCCGACGAACTCGCCCGAGGCGGCGATGAAGTGGTTGCGGAGCGTCGACTGCGTCGCCGGGTCCTTGGGGGCGATGAGGCCAAATAGGGGCTGGTCCATGGAGCGCTTCTTGCGCTGGTCGTTTCCGGAACCCATGTGTGCGGAAAAGCCTGGAGATGTCTATTCTGAAGGTCCTGAGATGATGTTGTAAGAGATGATGTGGCTGGCGGGATCGCGGGGGTGGATGGATGGAATGACCAGCCAGTACCGAATGTTAACGGACCCGATATACTTTCGCCGGAGGGTACGAATACAAAGATGGGATGGAAGTGTAACAACAGAAGAGAAGGTAGGAAAGGGAAGAAAGAAGAGAGGAACCAGACGACACCAAGATTTCTCAGGTTCGTTGCTTCCCCAAGCGCACAGTGACGCAAATCGCCTTGCGTGCAGTCTCTCTCCCGTCCCTTTCCCAAAGCTCACCTTGCCGTGCCGTGTGCAGGTGCAGTCGAAGTTTCATCGTCAAGATGAGGTCAAGCCACGGTACACCGCCCGCAGCGGGTGATGAAGGCCGCGTCTGGGGCGGCGGTGATCGCCGTCATGATCGGCACGATTTTCTGCGCGAGAAGCGATGATGAGAGAGAGGAAGTGCTGGAGGTGGAAATATGCCCGACTGTTCGCCATTATTGATGACGATACCCTGGTCTCGCCACGCCAATGGGCCGCACCTGCAAGTACAGAAGGCAAAACCATGCCCATAGCAGTGACATGCCCCCGACCCTTTTCAATCATGACAGCTCGCGAGAACGCCACGGCCGTGTGGGCGAGGAAAAAAGAGAGCTCTCAACCTGAACCGTTGGTGTGCGGGCCACAAGCGGAAAGCGGCAGCGGTGGAGACCAGTAGTGGTGGCGGACGAGACGGGAAGCACACCGAGGAGAAGGGGGGGCGAGGGGAAGTCGGGACAAGCTTATCATTTCGGCAGGGAGAGTCTGGTACTAGAGATGATCGCCCGTCTGATGAATGCATGGTAGATCAGCGCGAGATAAGCCGCAAATCTAAGGTAAGGTAAGGTTCTAGAACGTGACCCGGAAGCTTGGGAACCTTTGCCTTGCACCTCTTCACTACGTGGACTGCTTCACAGCACCATATCAATGGACGGGGATACGATCGGGGTCACTCGGCAAACACGCCAGCGATGGCGATTGTGCCTCGTTCAACGGCATACTGCAACCTGCAAGTCTCTCAGGTCCAGGTACATGTACAGCACAGGTTCAGCACTCCGGGCCGAGAGCGGCATCAAGCTCTGAGTGGCGACGGCTTCCCTCTCGGACGACCTCACGGCAACCCAACCACGAAGCAGGAAGTCGCCGCGGATGGAACTGTACGCGAGATCCTCTACCTACCTACCTACCTATACAGCCTACACAGAAGGTTGGTGTCCGGGCTATACTGCGGCCATTGGTTGTGAACAATGCAGCATCCTAGCCGAGATGTACACAACCCTCGTCAATCGATGCGTCGTTGGCGCCATTCCTTGCAGTTCAGGGGTAGAATACCTCCCACACTGGAGAAACGACGACCACCAAATTCCCATCCAACAAAAACAAACCCCCCCATCACCTTCCCACAGCCCTAACCTCCCACCTCACCCCGGCCTCCCTCGCGCCCGCCCAGATATCCCCCGGCAGCGACCCGCCGACCTCACTCGTGAACTCCTCCCGCGCTTCCTTATCCGCCGCATACAGCTTATCCAGCTCCCTCTGCGCCTTCGCAGCCGACTTCCCCATCTGCGCCTCCGCGGCGTTCCGCCTGTCGACCTCGCGGAGCAGACTGGCGTAGCTGGCTAGGAACTCATCGAAAGTGATGTGTAAGCCCGCGAGATCCTCGGTCCGGGCGGCGATGGCCGAGCGGATGGCTTGCCAGGTTTCGTGGAAGATGCGGGAGGCGCTGATGCGGGCTGGCAAGGCCGTTTTGATGGTGTGGAGTTGGTCGAGCACGTTGCGGAGTGCTTTATAGTTTGCTCGGGATTGTAGTGCGTGGCGGGTCAGCTGCTCGTATTGCGCCTCCATGCCGTCCGAGTGGTCTTTGATCTCTGAAGCGACGTCCTCGACCTGCCCGGCGTCGCCTTCGAGCACTCGGAGCATTTCCATTCGCTCCTCGTCACTAATAGGTTCTGGGACCGTCTTCTGGTACAGGCTCTCCTCCTCTGCACCACGGGCTGTTTTCATCAGCGTCGCACCAGCCTGCTGCATGGCTCGCTTTGCCGCCTCGCCACCGCCTTCCGTATGCTTGAGGGCCGTCACACAGAGATCGTAGTGGCTGACCAAGCTCTGAAGTAATGTCGCCATTTCTGCGGCATGCGCTTCCATGCCACGAAAAAGCTGGGTGATGGTAGGGGCAGGAGTGAGGGAGTCGTAGAGGGTGCGCTTAGTCTGCGGGCCACTGCCAGAAACTGCGCCCTCGTGGAGAGTGTCGGATATCGTACGAAGAGCTTCATTGAAAGTGCCGAGACTGCCGTTCAGTGTCTCTTTGGCGTCGTTGTAGGAGTCAATCAGTGCGTGCAAGGAGTCCAATATATCTGTATGGCGGTTCTCGTCGATGAAATCGTAGAGAGTTTTGCTGGTTCGTCGGTCGGGCTGCTCGCCGCCCTCTCCCTCGGCGTCGAGATCATCATCCTCGTCGTCTACTTCCACTTCCTGCGCTGAAGCTGAGCCACGCTGAAGCGCCGAGTCAACGACAGTCTGCCGCAGCTTCTTCAGCGTCACCTGCAACCGATCGTTCGCCGCGTCCAGTGCCGCCACCGTAGCCGTGAATTCCTCTCCAGCAACATCACCAGCTTCAGCTACGCCGTCCCGGATAGCATGTAGTGTGTCGAGCTGGTCATCTACTCCGTGCCGGGCGAAAGCGTTCTTCGCATTGAGGACGGCAATTTCCTCGATGAGCGTCCGCGAGCGGGTCACTACCTCGTTCGCGCGCCAGACGTGCGAAGTGGAGGTGAGTGAGCGCTTCGCGGCTACGAAGTGCCTTAAGATCCGCTCGAGGCTGGGGGGACCTTGATGCACGCTGGCTTCTGGAGATGACGGGGGCGGTGAGTCGGATGCTGAGGATGAGTCGGAGGAGCTCATGCTGATGACATCATCCGGGTAGTGAGGGGATGGGAACAATGAGCCTTTCACTACTGGACAAGGTACTCATGTCTTAAGGATGTCTGTGTCTGTTGAACTCTTGGAGATGGAGATGGCCGCCCGTCTCGGATCTGCAAGTCCCGCCCCGCACGCCACGCTGCCGAGCCGCTGCGCAGTGGAGAGCGGCCCGAAGCGAGCTGCTTACGACACGTGACCAAATCACTGTCCTACATGTGTCGCTTGACCAAATCGTCAGGATGGGAGAGGGAAGTGTGCCAGGGTAAGATGAGAGCCAGGGTGTAAACATGAAGGGTGGACGAATGTGTGTACTGCAGGCCCCGCCCCAAACGTCAACGACGATCATCGGAGTCGAAGTGGCGAGGTCCGACAAAGCACGCAATCCCCGTTTTTTCCTCCGCTTTGGGAAAGGCCCAACGTGCTCGGCCGGTGTGCGAGATAGCACACCATTGCTAAGTGGGAAGACGACACTGTTGCATCTTCCAAGGCACCATGATCGCAGCACACGACTAACCTCGAGCGCCCACAACAACACCACCGCACCCGATTCACCAGCACTCCACCGCCGCGACCCCGAGCACGACGCCAGGGACTGGGATAGAAGCGCACCGGGGTGACGTGTTGGTCATACTTGAGCAAGGCTGTATGCGGCAGCCTACGAGACCCTTTGCGGATGTGAAGCAGGAGACAGACCTCGCCAAGATGGCATCAGAATCGCGCCATCATTCTTCAGGGTTGGAGCACAGGCAGCGCTTCGACCAGCATCAACCGACCATGTCACGTCGCCAGCAACCCACCCCCGGCGCAGAAGACATCTACAATGACGGGCACGAACATGCCGAGGGGGAGCTGTGCCGACACGACCATGAGCATGAGGGTCTAAGGAACCGGCACCGCAAGGACGTCGAGGCGGAGGAGCAGAACATCTCCATCCCGGCCACCTCGAAGCACGCCGAGCAGACCGTGGCGCCATTCCTGACGAAGCACATTCCGATGCAGTACAATCCACAGGGCGGGCTGTCGCGAGGCCCGCAGCCTCAACAGTCAAACGAGCCGGATCAGAGCAGCACCAAGTTCTGCTATCGGCACCGGCCAGACGTTAAGTGCCGACGCCAGGCCAACGAGCCGTCCATGGACCAGCTGCAGACCGGTCTGGCTAGTTTGACGCAGTCCGATCAGCAGGCCATATCGCACGTCTGGTCCCTCTTCTCAGCCGCGCCCGCCAAACACCGCAACCTCATGCTGCAGGGCATCCTCACGCAATGCTGCTTCCCGCAGCTATCCTTCATCTCGGCAAATGTACGAGACTTGATCAAGATTGACTTCCTATCCGCACTGCCCGCCGAGCTTGGCTTCAAGATCCTGTGTTACCTGGATACAACTTCCTTGTGCAAAGCAGCGCAGGTCAGTCAGAGGTGGCGCACTCTGGCAGATGATGATGTGGTGTGGCATAAGATGTGTGAGCAGCATATTGATCGGAAGTGCACGAAATGTGGGTGGGGCTTGCCGTTGCTGGAGCGGAAGAGATTGCGAATCGAGAAGAGACAGATACAGTTGCGGGCGACGGGGAGAGGTCTGAATCAGTGGTCACCGGCCATCACGCCCATACCAGAAGAGGCCGAGACAACGGAGGACGAGTTGGATACCGGTGAGCCTGCTCTCGCAGAGGCTTCATCGAGCTCTGGCGTAAAGCGTCCCGCCGAGACCGGCCTCGCTTCCCCCGAGTCTGCAAAGCGTGCGTGCACCCGGTCAGGCATGGGTGGGCAGACCGAAGAACCCCACGACTCGTATTTCAGCCCGAAGCGCCGGCCTTGGAAGGACGTGTACAAAGACCGCTTCAAGGTCGGCACGGCTTGGAAGTACGGCCGCTGCAGCACGAAGGTTTTCCGGGGCCACACCAACGGTGTCATGTGCCTGCAGTTCGACGATAACGTGCTCATCACCGGATCGTATGATAGCACGGTGAAGGTGTGGGACGTCAATACCGGTGAGGAGCTGAGGACCTTGACGGGTCACACGAGCGGGATCCGGTGCTTGCAGTTCGACGACACGAAGTTGATGACCGGTGGTCTGGATTGTACGATCAAGCTCTGGAACTGGAGGACCGGGCAGTGTCTTCGCACGTTTCCGGCGCACACTGGCGGCATCATCACGCTGCACTTCAGCGGCCGGTATGTCGCGTCCGGATCGATGGACAAGACGATCCGCGTCTGGGACTCGGAGGTCAAGCAAACGTACCTACTACGAGGACACACAGACTGGGTTAACTGCGTCAAAGTGGATGAAGCGTCGCGCACGCTGTTCTCCGCCTCGGACGACCTGACCGTCCGGCTATGGGACCTTGATACCAGAGATTGCATCAAAGTCTTCGAAGGCCACGTGGGCCAGGTCCAGCAAGTCCTACCCATGCCGGCGGAGTTCGAGCTCGACGAAGATGCCGTACTAGCAGGCGACAAGGACGACGATGCCAGCAGCGTCAGCTCCGTGACGCAAGCCGCGCAGTTCCTACACGACAACCGCCGTGCCACGCCCACCCCAGGCGCAGAACCTTTCTGGCCGAACGACGAGAGCCGTGCCGCACCGCCACGGTACATGATCACCGGCGCTCTGGACTCGACGATCCGCATCTGGGACGTCCACTTCTCGCCCGACAAACAGGCCCCACTCCACCATAACCACCACCACCATGACGAAAGCGAGCAGCACCTCACCTCCGGCCTCATCATGCTCCCCACGGACCCCCTAACCAACTCCCACACCCCGCGCGCCCAGGCCTGCGTCCGCACCTTCTTCGGCCACGTCGAGGGCATCTGGGCGCTAGCGGCCGACCACCTGCGGCTGGTGAGCGGGAGCGAGGACCGCATGATGAAGGTGTGGGATCCCCGGACGGGAAAGTGCGAGCGGACTTTCACGGGACATCAGGGTCCTGTGACGTGTGCGTGGTTGAGTGATAGTCGGGTGGCGAGCGGGAGTGAGGATTGCGAGGTGCGGATGTTGTGTTTTGGGGGGTGAGCTGAGGTAGGGGTTTGGTTGGGCGGGGCGCTGGGCGGATGGACTGGGGGAAGGGGTGGAGGAGGAGGTGTAGGGGCGTTTTTTGGCAGGCGGGGCGGGTCCGACTTTAGCGATGGTGGTTTTGGGGCGTGGGGGAGAGTGACGGGGATATGTTTGAGGAGCTTATTAGCATGGCGCTGGATCTGGTTGTAGTTTGCGGGTATGATACCCTTGTGCTATGCATGGAAGTCTGTATGCGCTTGGGCTCACGGTGCTTTTCGGCTCTTTACCAGGGGCCGCGGGCCTTCGACGTGCTGTAGGGTGAAGGACAGGGAGGCTGAGGTACTTTTCTATAGCTCGGTCTGCAAGACTTTTCCATGCAACCAACAAGGGAGGCCGCCTCCAGCTCTCTCTGTCTCCTCCAGACGCCGCGCCGAGCAGGTCGATTGTCGAGCGGGCATGTGGTACTATCTGGCTCGATCCCGGGTGTTCTAAGAAGCGCGACGTCCACCCTTGTCGAGTGCACGCTCCAGTCAGTGATGTTGCTTTAACCCGGGTGGAGAGACGGTGAGATCATACTTATTAGCAGACACACAACACCTGGAACGCAAGTCTTTCCCAATCCTCGTAGATATTCTGGTCGGCAAAGAATTCGAGTTAGAGAGAGAGTCTCGGCTGCCGGGTGCTCCGTCTTTGAAAGCGATGAAGGTACGGCCTCGGAGCGCTGAGTCGTCAACAGGCCATGTGACTTTCGCGGAGCCGGGCTAATCGACCGACCGTCTGACGACCTCACGCGTCGCTTTGGCTGATCACACACGGAGCCCGCAGCAGGTGCCCGGGCAGTAGTGTTGGGAGCCTGTTAGGACAACAGTGTTGTGCAGACGCTGGCGAGGGAGACTGCGTTAGGAAGTACAGGGCGGAGGCGATCTTTATCATTCTTCGGAGTCCGGGTGCGAGGCCAAGCTCACGGCTTTCGGGTGGATCTTTGTAGGGTAGTCAGGTCTTCGCTGCTGCTCCCCTACCTACGCAATGAGCTGTTTACCAGCTCGGTTGATCAACGTAGGGCATGTTGTCAAGTCGTCGGGGGTACTGGTCGTCTTCTGGTGAACGGTAGAGCGTTCTTGGCGACGTGGGACTACGGACCCTAGATCAAGAGAGCTGCTACTGTGGTAAGCCGTCATTGTGCCCTGGAAGGTGCACCGCCGTCTGAACACAGCTACTCTTCGGGAGCTTTCGTGTTGAGGCACACATGGTGAAGAGGATGTGGTCGCGGGGTCATGACAATCGTAGCTGTATCCGATGATGTTCGTCGTAGAGAGTTCGACGTACGGCGTGCGAGAGCGGCGGCTGCTCACACCAGGGTGTTCTGCTGGTATGTTCCCCGCACGTATGTTGACGTTGAAGTGCGTTGCGGAAGCACTCCCGCAATAGTGAGTGTGACGGAGAGGTAACGATCGCGGGGTAATGTTGATATTTCGTCGGCTTCCAACAGCTGAACTATTCCAACCGCGTGAAGCATTGATGCTTCCACTCTGCAATGCGCGACCGGACCGAGTCGATTTGGACAAAGAGAAGTCATCTACCGGTCGTGAGCAGATGCGGACCTGGCAAGGCCCAGCGCAGCCTAGCAGCAGAAAGTACGGGAGCGGGCAAACTAGCCGGTCAATATTGCAACACTTGACGATTGAAGGGACTTTCGCGTACCATGACCATCGACAAACCGCGTAGCAACTTAGGACCACCTACAACGTTCGGTCGAATCCCCCGTGGAAGTGCAACGCCGTCATGTCAGCGCGATGAGGCAGACTCCGGTGGCGCGCTCCTGCACGATATAGGTAGGTTCTTCGTTCGCAACACGCTGTCCGCAAGCCGTTGAACGACCATCATGTCTCAAGACCGGCCGCATTATACGCCGCAGCAGCTGCACGCTGTATACGACCGCATCAACCTCCCGCCACGCTTCCGCTACGAGCCCGGCGATTTCAGCCGCGAGGTCGTCCGCCACCACGACGGGCATGGCTTCCTCGGCGCGCTGGTGACGCACACGCTGGCGCACATCCCCTTCGAGAACCTTTCGCTGCACTACTCGCCCACCCACGCCGTCTCGATCCACCCGGACGCGCTGTTCCAGAAGATCATCAGGCAGGACATGGGAAGAGGCGGGTATTGCTTGGAGAACAACGTCTTCCTGGGCACCGTGATGCGGAGTCTAGGCTTCGACGTGTAAGCAGAGATATGGTGTGTCTGCCTTGGTGGCGATGGGGGTGCTGAAGAGCTGATGATGTGTGGCGTGGCGTGTAGCATGACGGTCGGGGCACGCATCAACCAGATGGGCAAAGGCGGCATCGGCAATGAAGATGGCACGACCTCCTACGGCGGCTGGAGTCATATCGTTAATCTGGTCACGATCCGCGGTGAGGTCTTCGTGGTTGATGTCGGGGTGAGTGGAAACAAACTCGTAGGGGACCCGAATCCGCTAATGTGTTTACGCGGCTAGTTCGGCCCAGGCGGCCCGGCACGTCCCATGGCCCTCGTAGACGGCGCGGCCGAGCGCAACATGCCTCCCTCGCAAGCGCAAGTCATCCGTCTGCGACGCGACGCCATTGCAGATAGCGATCGTAAGAGCGTCAAGTTGTGGATCTTTGAGCGTCGCAGCGATGAAGACGCGCCCTGGACGCCAATGTATTGCTTCGAGGACAACGTGTGCTTCCTGCCGCAGGACTTGGAGGTCATGAACTACTTCACGAGCACGCACCGCACGAGCGTCTATACTTATCGTGTGCTGTGCAGCAAGTCCATCCTGGCCGACCAAGATGCCACGTCGATGGTTGGCGAGATTATATTGTACGAGAACAAAGTGACTCGGCGGTTGGGTGGGAAGACGGAAACACTCGCCACGCTGAAAACAGAGCAAGATCGCGTCGATGCGCTGTACAAGTTTCTGGGAGTCCGTCTAAGCCCGGCGCAGGTGGCGGGCATCAAGGGCATGGCGACCGAGCTGAGATCGTTTGAGGGTCAGCAAATCCCGCAAGACCTGGTGTGATGGCGGGGCAGCCTGGCATTCACGTCTGGATGGCGCATTTGAGGATTTCGGCAGCACGTGGCGCAAGGGAGTCTCACAGCTTGGCTGGACGACGGTGGGAGCATTGAGCGACGGTGTTCTGAGGGAGCATCCGCATGCCAACGATCGATGGGACGGTCGAATAAGGAAGGAGTGCGGAGTTTTTAAGATGAGTCGGCTTGCACTACGCAAGACCGTGTACTACTTCCAGCATCCAAAATCGCGTTCGCATCTACCGATACTGCATCCGTTGACCCCCCTTCTTCTCTATCTTAGCCTGCCGTTTACTCTGCCCTCCACCCCCGGAGCCCTCTCCAGCCGCTCCCGCGCTCATCCCACTGAACCCCTGCCGCACACCAGAGTACGTAGAAAAGGCCAACCATGCGGAGTACAGCGGCACGACGGCGTAGAGGTACCACGCCCAGTCGCCCGCCAGCGCGGCCAGTACCGTGTTGCCCCAGCTCCAGTACACGACGTCCCACATCCACTCCGTCAGACCCTTGGCATCGAGCGGTTCCCCTGCTTTGCGGAGTTCCTTGCCGTTGGCGGACTCGGTGTAGCTGGGGCGACCGACGCGCTCGAACCAGAATTCGATGGCTAGGCCGGGTAGGTTGAGGAGGATGAACGGGAGTAGTCTCCGGCTGAAGAAGATGGTGCGGATGAGCAGGAAGAAGATGTAGATGCCCAGTGAGATGAGATGGGTCCGGTTGAGGGTGGCGGTGTTGCGGGTGGCTTGTGTTTTCTGGGCTTTCTGTGTGGTGCGTGAGTATGCGTTGGTGGCGAGAAGACCGGAGTAAGTACCTGTGCCATCGTGCTGCCCTCTTCAACTTAGTTTACCACGTCCCTGGTCTCCCTGACGCTATGCGAACAACCGTCAGTATGCTCGGAGACTGTGCATCGAATAACTACCTTAGTTGATGTGATTGTCGTGGTGGGGGACGGAACTCGGAGTGCTCGGCGCAGATCGTCCCGCAGTTTGATGGCTCGTGCGCGCAGCTGCTTTCACAAACAACAAAGCAACCGCGGCGATATTGGAACACCCACAAGGGTTCACCTACTGTAGCGACGACTGTGGAGTGCTGAATATGATGGAGGAGCGTGGGGAGGCTACCGTATAGTCCGGACCCGGCGTAGATTATCCCCACAACCGAACCGGCGACCGCTACAACTTGCATCGCTGGGCGACGGTGGACGACTCGAAAGTCGACGTGGAAGAGCACGTCGTATATCGTGCCCCTCCCCCCTAGTCCTCACCCTCACCTCGAGACACCACCCTCCGAGGACGCCCCACCGAGCGCCCTCAATATGTCACCCACGACCGGCATCGCGGCGTCTCAGCTGCACCAGCTGATCTACTACCACATGGACAACGACATACTCGACACGGCGAACTTCCTGGCAGGTCGACTGCATGCTCTCGAACCCCGCAACGCGGATAGCTCGCACTTACTGGCTCTGACCTACCTCCGACTACGCCGCTTCAAGGCGGCGTACGACTTCAGCCAGAAGTTTGGCGCTGGCGGCAGACACTTGGGCTGCGCGTACACCTTTGCGCAGGCTTGCTTGGAGCTGGGCAGGCATACGGAAGGATGCGCGGCCTTGGAGAAGGCGAAGAATTTCTGGGTCGGGAAGATGAATTGGAAGAAGCACTCGGAGACGACGAGACGGCACGTGCCTGATGCGCCGGCGGTGTACACTCTGATGGCGAAGCTGTGGCAAGGTCACGGTGATCTCAGGAAAGCTGGGGACTGTTACATCGAGGCGCACAAGGCGAACCCGTTCATTTGGGACGCTTTCGAGGGCCTGTGTAGAGTTGGAGCGGACCTGAACCTGCCGAATATGTTCCGGGCGCCGGTGGATGCCGTCAGTGTCAGTGCGGGAAGTGTTGGCGTGCCGGAGATCTACACGGACGAGGTGCCATTGGTCTCGCAACCGCTTGCATCGCAGTCCAACTTCAATCAGCAGGTGTTCACGCCGTCTGCCGATCCCTTCGGCGCCGGACGCTCTGCGACTGCAGCGAGCCAATTTGTGCTACCGGATCCAGCAGGCAAGACAACACTACCGAACGGTCTGAGACCACATTTCAGCGAATGGGATACACCTACTGCTAACGGTGGCTCGGGTGAGGATGATGTTGCTATGGGGGGTGTTGGTCTCGAAAGCGAGGATACGATGAATGAACCGCCTGCAGCGCCTCAAAGGCGATTTAGGCCTGGTCAGCAATCAGACATTGCCGACAAGCCCCGGCAACCTACATTACGAGGCCACATGCACACCAGTTCTGAAGCCCTGGCGGAAGATACCTTACGGCCGGGCGTTGGTGTTCACAAGCGAACAATTTCGGGCCAGACCTCACAAGCAAGCTCGGCGGCTGCCTCAGACCCCTCCGCGCCACCACGGCGGAGTAACAGGCTGTTTGGGCAGGTTGCGACAACCAAGACCACACGCTCCACAGCCGACACGGTCTCTTCGCTCGCCGGCAAGGTCGATCGGACAATGCGCGCCGCGAAGGCTGCGACGGGTGCGAAGGGTCGTCCAGCCTCGACTGTTGGCCGGGTGGTCAGCGGTAATCGTAAGATAATGCCGCCTGATCCGGCAGACAAGGAGAGAGAAAAGCGTACAACTAGTCGGGCTACAGAGAGGAGTGCAGCTTCAGCCCCAGGCGTGACGGCAGCTGTGACGCAGAAACCGCACGCCCATGCTCCGCCTTTACCGGACGTACAAGTGGAGCAGCAGGCAATGACCGCCCTGCTCGACAACTTCCGCTATCTCGCGGTAGGTTCCTACGCCACTGCACGGTTCGATTTACCGAAAGCCATTCAGACCTTCCGTTCCTTGCCCTCAGCCCAGCGCGAAACACCGTGGGTGCTTGCACAGCTTGGAAAAGCCTACTATGAGGCCGCTGACTATCGAAACGCCGAAGATTGCTTTGCGCGGCTGCTGAAGATCCAGCCGACACGCATACAGGACATGGAAGTGTACTCCACCGTGCTCTGGCATCTGAAGAAAGAGTCTGCGCTGGCTTTTCTATGTCATACTCTTCGCGACCAGGACTACCATGCCCCGCAGACGTGGTGCGCCCTCGGTAATGCGTTCTCGCTCGCCCGGGAGCACGACCAGGCCATCTCGGCGTTCAAGCGCGCCACCCAGCTGGATGAGAGTTTCGCATATGCGTGGACGCTCATGGGGCATGAGTACATCGCTAACGAAGAGTTCGACGCCGCCCTGTCGTCCTTCCGGCGAAGCGTCGCGGTCGATCGACGTTGCTACGGCGGCTGGTATGGTCTGGGCAAATCCTATGAGCGGATGGGCAAGCTCGAGGAAGCCGAGCGGCACTATCGCATCGCCGCCACCATCAACCCATCCAATGCGACCCTCCTCGTCTGCATCGGCGTCGTGCTCGAGCGCCTTCATAACCGGAAGGCGGCTTTGGCGAATTACACGAAAGCGCTGGAGATCACTCCTTTGAGTGCGCTGGCGCGATTCAAGAAAGCCAGGGTGCTGATGCATATGCGATACTTCCAGGACGCGATGATGGAGCTTGAGGTTCTAAGGGAGCAGGCGCCGGACGAGGCGAACGTGTGGTTCTTGCTCGGGAAGTGCTATAAAGGGTTGGGCGAGAAGAGCGAGGCGCTGAGGGCGCTGACCACGGCGTTGAATCTTGATCCTAAGGTGAGTGATACGTACTTATAGGGCAGTGTGTGTGAGGATCGAGGCTGACGTACGCTGCGGTAGGCTGCACCCTTCATCAAGGACGCGATGGAGGCACTAGACGACGATGATGAAGAGAGTGAGGAGGACTGAGTCTGCGGATCACCAACGGACAGGACGAGTGATTTTATCTGCATGGCGTGGCGTACCGCGGTGAGCGTTCGTGGGACCTGGGATGACCTAGCATTGGTGCGGTGGAATGAAAGCGAGCATTTGCATTGGGATGGCGTTCTGGTGTCTTGTACTGCTCAGGACCTGGGCTGGGCCGCTTGGGTCTGTTGCTGGGCCGTTGCGGTAGGAAGGTAACGATGAGATCCTTGTGGTGCCTAGTCGTAATTGCAAACGACCCGACCCCTTCAATTCACCTTGCCTGTGCATTCCTGGATCACATGCCAAATTCCTGTCCACGTGAGCCCCACTTCGCGCGCGTTCCCCGAACTTCCATACATGTATTGTTCACGCTTCTTACAACCTCGACCTTGACCACTACCATCCCCTCGCGTCACCCAACCATCGCCATGCCCGCGCAAACCTCCAAACGCGTCCGCAACACCCAACTCCGCCGCCACTTCCTCATCGGGAACGAAGCCCACGTCCTCCCCCACCCCTCCTTCCCCTCCCCGCCTCCCGATGGCCACACCAAAGGTTGGAAAGTCTACGTCCGCCCCTTGCCCAACGGCCCGGACATGACGACCTGGCTCAAAAAGGTCCAGTTCAAGCTCCACCACACCTACACCGACGCGAGCCGCATGATCGAGGCCCCCGGGCCCTTCGAGGTGACGGAGACCGGGTACGGCGAGTTCGGCGTCGAGATCCGGCTTTACTTCGCGCCCGAGAGCGGGGAGAAGGCGGTGTACCGCGAGCACTACCTCGTGCTGGCCCCCTACGGCAGCGACGAGCAGAAGGCGCGGCAGTCGCGGGAGAATGCGGTGGTGGCGGAGCGGCTGGAGACGATCGAGTTCAATGAGCCGACGCTGGATTTCTTCCGGGCGATGACGGGCGAGGAGCAGTTTACGTGGCTGAAGGTGGTGAAGAAGGGGAAGGGGAAGGGGAAGAAGGCGGAGATGGTGTTTGGGTCTGAGGTGGAGCCTACGGCGCAGCTGCCGGAGAGGCCTGTTGGGGGGTTGGAGGGTGGGGGTGGTGGGCTAGGGGCAGGAGGTGCGTGGAGTAGGGTGTATGAGCGGCAGGTGGTTGCGCAGCTGGCACAGAGCGGGGCGAGTCTGGAGCAGGCGCTGGAGCACGAGAAGCGGGAGATGGATAGTAGGAGGAAAAAGATGGAGGAGCTGGGGCTGGCTATTGCTACGAAGTGAGATGGGAAGGCGGTCGGACTACGTTGCAGTTTCAGCGAGGCGTTGGGTCAGGCAGTGAGTTCAACAAACGTTCCGGGGTTTCGGCATGCTCCAGGTGCCTGGGCATATCGACGCTCTGTTGCCATCACGACAAGACGATGG
This sequence comes from Friedmanniomyces simplex, assembly GCA_005059865.1. Classification (NCBI taxonomy): domain Eukaryota; kingdom Fungi; phylum Ascomycota; class Dothideomycetes; order Mycosphaerellales; family Teratosphaeriaceae; genus Friedmanniomyces; species Friedmanniomyces simplex. The sequence goes on from NAJQ01000365.1 coordinate 20,288, forward strand.
CGCTAACACTGAAGTGCTTCTCGTCAAAGCTGATACAAGTGGAGCAAAAATGAATGTCTTGCTTGACCGCCTACTCCCAAACTGCTAACAGCTTGACGGAACCTCCATCCGCCGATTTCGTCAGCATACGTGGCTAGGCCTGACGACACGACCGTATCTCTCATGCTACTTTTGTCCATGACCGTGGAATCTCTCGAATACCCTCCTTTGGACCACCGTGGTTAGGTCTCTGATCCGAAAAAGATGGCCCGAGCGTTTCTCCGTGGCCCGGAGAAGACTGCCTTGCTGGGTGTGTTGAGCGACATGACCGGAATTACACATGGAGGACATGTGTAGTGCCCTCGGCCGCCTGCTGGTCGGAACACTTCTGCAACGATGGAGCTCAGAACGTCGGTCGCTTCCGTATCGGTACGTTCGCTTCCTTCCGGGCGGCATGCTCCTGGACGAGCCCGGCGCCACTCGCGGATGAAGCTGCATCGTAAGCTGTTGGCCCAGTTGATGACGAAGTCGAGATGTTCCGTAACGGCATCTCATCCTCCTCACTCGGCACTGACTCCCATTGCGCCGTGTTGGCCCTGCGAACCGGGACGTTCTTCTCGAAAACCCGATCGATCTCGACTGCAGTCATGCCCTTAAGCTCCGGCATCGCGCACCAAGTCACCAGTACGCCCAACAAGGCCAAGCCGAGGTAGATGAAGCCGATCTTGCCCCCCAGGTCGGCGGCGTCGGAGTTGTAGAGGTAGGGGACGCCGAAGCCGAAACCGCAGTTTATGGCGCCTCCGAGAAGCCAGCCGATTCCTTGGGTCTTGGAGCGGAGTCGGAGGGAGGATGTCTCGGAGGCGATAACGTACGATGCTGGCCATGCTCCGAGGCCGGCTGTGACGATGATAATCATCATTCCCGCTGCACAGAAGCTGGGGTCTGTTAGCAACATGCTGCTCGAGAGGCTGCTGGGCCAGCTTACTATGCAATATTGGTGGACCTGAAGATGCCAGCGATTCCAACCGCAAGCCAAAGGACACTTACGATGCGCAACGTGACGAGCGTAAGCAGGCGTCTCCCGAATCGCAACAGCGTCCACCAAGAGCAAACGTTGGCTAAGAGTCCCAGTAGCACCCCCAGGAGCAGGAAGATGAAGGACATGCTGTGGGTGAGACCCAGTATTTGGAGAAAATAGCTCGCATGTCCGATCAGGGTCAACCCGAAAAGGTCAGGGATCGTGCTGGCGAAGAACACGATCGCTGTGCGTTTCAGATTGCTCCCTCGGAAGCACTCGAGGTACGACGCGGCGCGGTCTTGAGCGGCCCAGCGCTCCTCGGTTACGGCTCGGTCCATGTCTTCGAAGAGGTCCTGGTGATTGGCAGCGACTTTGGGGCCGTGGACTTTGCGGAAGCAGTCGCGGGCGGCTTGGGTGCGGCCTTTTTGGAGAAGCCTACGAGCGGAGTAGTTGGTTAGCCAGCGGGCATCTCGCACGGTGTGAAGGGCGGATCAGCTCACCATACAGGACTTTCCGGCACGAAGAACGCAAGTGCTAGTGGGAAGACGGAAAAGGGCCATTCTGTTGCCAGAGCAATGCGATAGGAGGTGGGACCTTTCACAGGCAGCACACCCAGTACCACGACCGCCGCAATCAGTTGCCCGACGAGCTGGAATGCTGGGAAGAGCGCGAAGACGGGACCACGAAGCCGCGCGGGCACGACCTCGGAGAGATACGTCTGCGTGGAGCACATGATGGTCCCCACGGCGACGCCCTCGAGCAGCTTGCCGCCGAACATGGCGCTCTGCTTATACGCGGCGAGATCGGAGAGGTAGCAGGTCAGTATCGCGGCCACGGAGACGATGCTGCCGATGCCGAGGGTCCATTTCCGTCCCGTCAGGTCCTGGATGTAGCCGCCTGCTGCCGCGCCCAGCATGATGCCGAGGGGGAGGGCGAGGCTCCAGAGGGAGAGCCAGATCGAAGGGATGATGTAGTGGTCGTCGTACTTTTCCCCGAAGACCTCTTGGAAGACGGGCATGGAGGCGACGTTGCTGACGATGGCTGTGTCGTAGCCCCAGAGCAGGATGTTCAAGGACATGCAGAGTGAGAGACCGACTGCTCTTGGCCATCTCCGGACGGCTTGCCAGAGGGTCAGTTTCTCGTAGTCCACCATGGCGAGTTGTGGTTCTGGTGAGCTTTGGTATTGGTACGCCTGTTTCCGTTGTCCTTCAATTTCGCCGCATCCTTCCATGTCTGTCTTCTGTTTGCTGATACTGTCTCGACCTCAACACCAGGATCGAGCGGGTCAGGTCTATGTGTCCTGTCTATGGTGACGTTCTACGAGCGAACGCACGGCGCGGTGCCATAGCCACTACGACGCAGATCGTAGCAGCCATCATGCTGCCGTTCTTAGCAGCTGAAGCTCCCTTCCTTCATATCTGCCATTGCGCCAGCAGACTCGCGTGCCTCATCGACGCGTCGTCCCATACGGCACAGATCGTGGCATTCATGTTGCGTCGAGAAATACGCACCGGCCAATCAAAAGCGGTTCCGGTGAAAGATCGGAAGGAGCCGCGCCTGCGCTTCGGTCGGAGTGGTTGGCGGGCCGGAATCCTCCAGCCCTAAGTGCTAGCCCTCGGCTCCTTCGCTGCACTCGGCACTTCATCTCCTTCTTGCGGTTGTTCCGCAGACCGATCCATATGTGTTGACCAACCCACCCACGCTAGACGACTACGACGGCTTGCCCTGCTATTCTTCGAAGCGGTGTAGTAGAGGAAGTTGGGAAGCTCAAAGCGGGCGATTCTGCCGAAAACTCTGGTCTCGAGACACCCCGAATGGCAGGGGCATCCAGCAAGTGCTGCGGCGACTTTAGACCCGTCGCGAAGCACAAAGTACGGTATGCGAAACTGCTCGCAGAAGCGAGCTGCGCAGGTGGTGACCGACGCTGACACCAAGGATGATACCTGTACGAGTGATGTACGGAGGCACTTGCCTGCTCAGCCTAGCTTGGCATGCAGGTTTTACGAGCGATGCTTGGCGTCAACGACGAGCGTCGTCGACCTCCAGCAGCGTCCCAGGAACGTGTACAAACTGCTACAGTACCTAGATACCCAGCAATGCCAGTACTCGGACATACTCTTCGAGGTCGGGACCGTGTCTTCCGGCAGACACTGTTCCTCTACTCGCCAAGCAAGTCTACCAGCCACCACATGACCGACTTTATCAATACTGTCATGACACCGCACGGCGCCGAAGTTTGATAGGTACACCAAGCATCATAGTCGATAGCGCAAACGACCGGCGTCGAGCTTGTCGAGCGTGTGAACGCCGTGCGCCGGTGGTGTAGAGCAGACTCGGATCTCGCATGCGACAACAGCGATGCCCGAGAAATCAGCAATCGCTCGTCAAACGCCGACTATCACGGCCCGGCTTCTATTCATTCAGAGACATGAGTGGGCATGACGAGCGGTACGTCCGCCCCAGTTACGCCCCCTCCCTTTCCCCGTTTCCATACCATGATGAACCCAACCCCCCTCCCCCGTGGGTCAGAGTCACCTCACTTGGTAGCGGTTACGGTACGAATCACCGTGCACGCAACCCGCCAGCGCGAGAGGACGAAGACTCGGAGACCACTTAACCCCACCCTTCCCTACCGATTTCTTACAAGGAGGGTGAGGTGATGCGGAATTTAAGAGAGCACTGATGCACCATGAACTCCGAAGCCCGAGAGTGTAGATGTGATGAGAGCACATTGGCTAATATTGCATTGTAGCGATGCTTTGACCGCTGCTACAGTCTACGCTTCGATGAACCACCACATACCTCGCTATCAACAGCGAGCCAGCTATGCGTTCGCCGAAATGTGCGAGCAACGCAATATCGATCCCGCCATATGAACGCCACTCTGAGCCTTGCGATCGATCGATCAGCAATACAACGTCCCTTCTCCCGAACCCACAGCATGTCCATCACTTTCCCCCACCCCCACCCATCTGCCCCTCCACAAACCCGAGCGCATCCTCCCGACTGACGACATCGATCGTACTCGCCTTGCGCAAGTAACTCACCCCATAGCACTTGGCAGCTACTAGCAACATCTCCGGCCGGAAAGTCGTGCAGATAAATTGTCCCGTCTGCGCGCTCTCCTGCAACAACTCGGCGACAGCGGTGCGGTACTGCGCGTCCAAGTTCGCATCAATCTCATCGAACAAGTAAAAGGGCGCCGGGTCGGAGGCTTGGATGGCGAAGACGAGAGCCAAAGCGCAGAGGGATTTCTGCCCGCCGGAGAGCTGCTGGATGCGCTGCTGATCGTCGTGCTTGCTGTTGAAAGACACGGAGATACCCACGCCCGTGTAGTTCTCCACGCCACCTCCCCCACCCCGCTGCTGCTGCGCCTCCTCCTCCTCACTATCATCCGCCGCAGCGCCCTGCCTCGCCTGCTTATCCGACCGCCTCTGAATAATCAGTCTCCCCTTCCCGGCCGGGACCAACCGCTCAAACACCCGCGCAAACTCCCGACTAACCTGCCGGAACGTCCGCTCAATCGCCTCATCCTTCCTCTGATCCAGATGCTCCATCAAATCCCGAATACTCCCGTCCCCCTTCCCCAGCTCCCCGTGCCTCGCCTCCAGCACCTCCCGCTGCCGCTCAAACTGCGCGAACTGCTCGAAAGCCTTTTTGTTGACGTGCCCGTACTTCTTCAGCGCGTCTTGGACTTTGTGCAGGCGGTTCGTGGCGACGTTGGAGGCCATGTTCGTGTACTGCGGCGTGAACGCCGTGTCGGGCAGGACGCCCAAGTTGCGGATTTGCGTGCTGACGTCCTGGAGGCGGGAGGTGAGTGCTGCGCGCTTCTGGGCGCCCTTTTCGAGCGTCTTTTGGTGGTTGCGGATCGCGCGGGTGAGGTCTTCGATCTGTTTGATTTTGGTGGCGTGGGTGGTTTCGGTGGTGAGGAGGTTCTGCTGCGCTTCTTCGATTGCGGTTTCGTTTTCGTCGAGCTTGGTCTGGATCGTGTCGAGGAGTTTGGAGATGCGTTTGAGGTCGCGCTGCCGTTCCTTGAGGCGTGCGGCGCTGCCGCCGCCAGTACTAGCATCGCCGGAGTCCACATCTTCGGACTGCAGCTGGTCGAGTCTCGGGCGCAGATTGTCTTGCAGCTCACCCTCGATCGTGCTCTTCCGGCCCTCCAACTCCGACCGCTCACTGCTGACCTGAGTGAACTGCTTCCTCAACTCCGGCACCTGCGTGCCCAGGCTCTCCAGCTGCCGCTCCTCCTCATTCATAAGCGCCGTCTTGAAATCACTGCCCAACTCCTTCTGATACGCGCCCATCTGCTCGCCCATACTCCGCACCATATCATCCACATCATCCCTCTGTCTGTGCTTACGCTCGAGCTCATCGCGCTTATTGTTCAGCTCCTGCTCGCGTCTGCGCAATTCGTCACGGAGCGGACCATATCCGCCTTCCAGCTGCATGCGCTTCGCCTCAATCTTCTGCAGCTCGCTCATGGCCTTGGTGTTCTGCTGGTTGATGGCGTCCAACTCCGCTTGGACCTCCCGCCTGCGGTCAGCGTGCTGGGTATATTCCTCGCGGGCCTTCTTCTCGCGTTTCATGCCGTCTAGGCGCGACCGACGCGTGTCGTAGTACCCGCCAGTCAACGCACCTTTTTTATCCGAGCGGTCGCCGTCGGGCGTGATTGCGGTCACTTGGTGGGAGCGGGCATACTGAGAGGCGATCTGGATGTTTGGGCAAACAATCGTTTTGCCGAAGACTTGCTGGAACGCTACCTCGTACGTTGGGTCGTACTTCAGCTTCGTCACGAGGTGCACTGCGTCGCTCGTCTTGGGAATTGCGACAGCCTTGAACCTGACCCGGCTGAGAGGAACGAAGGTGACGCGTCCGCTCTTCTCCTTTTGCAGAATCTCGGTGATGCGGGTGGCGGTCTCGTCGGTGTCGACGACGTAGTGGAAGAGCGAGGTGCCGGCAGTGACTTCGACAGCAGTCTTGTACTTCTCGTTGAACTCGAAAAGCTCGCCTAGCGTGCCGTAAGCGCCCTCAATATTCTGATCTCGAACGATACGGCGGACGGCCTGCAAGCCGCGATTGGTGCTCTGGTCCATCATGTTGCTCAAGAACTTCTCAGCCTTATCGAGCTCAGCTTTTGCATTTACAATGACTGAATCAAGCTTGGCCTGCTCACGCCACAGCTCCTTGCGCTGGTCTGACAGACGATCACGCTCCTCCTTCGCCCGAGTGACCTCGGCCGAAATACGCTGCTGGTCATCGCCACGATTCTCAATCCGGTTGCGCATATCGGCTATGTCTGCCTCAAGCTGACCGATCTGGCTTTCGAACTCGGCAATGTCTTCCTGAGCCTGCATCGTCACGGCTTTCCGCGTCGCAAGCGATACGTTGATCTCGTTGACCTCCTTGCGGAGATACTCGTCGCGGTCTCGTTTGGTCTTGAATTGATTCTGACGACCTTGTTTGGCATACAGACGGTTGATGGCTCCCTCGGCGTCGGTTATCTGCTGCCTAAGCGCACGCTCTTGCTCCTTCTTGGCGGTATACTCAGGTAGGAGCTGTGCGAGCTCAGCCTCCCGTTCAGCCATCAGCTCTTGGACCTCGCGCAGGTCATTGGCGTGCTGCGTGCGAACTTGCTGGGCTGACGCCTGGTTGTCGATCGTTGTCTGCACGTCAAGTTCAATCTTGGCCTTTTGCCTGGCGCTGTCTTTACGCTCGTCCTCCAGCTGTGCGCGCTCTTCGGACAGTAACCTGATCTGGGACTGCAGCTCGCTGATCTCGGCGTCAATCTGCTCCATCTCGACCTCACTTCGCTGCAGCGCCTCGCGGTCGTCGTCCGTTTGCTCGACGCCACCTTCGCGGTCCTCTTCAAGCTTCTCCAAAGCCTCTGTCAGCGCCTCCTGGTCCTTGTGATGGATCGTGTACTCAAGGCATCTCCTCTCGCGGTCTTTATCTTGGAAAGCACGCAGCTCCTCCTTCTCCTCTTCGAGCTCACTCAATCGGCCACGGATATGGTTCAGTAGCTCGTCGATCTTGGAGCGCTTGTGCTCAGTGTCGTCCATAATCTTCTGGCTCTGTGACCGTCGCTCGTCGTACACTTTCGTCCCGGCAACCTCTTTCAGGATGTCCAGCCTACCAGAATCGGGCATGTTGGTGATGGCGGTGATGCGACCCTGCGGCACGATGTAGTACGGGTTGCTAGTGCTGAAGCCTGCCGTCTCGAGCATGTTCATGACTTCCTGCCGCGTCGTGTTCTTGCGGTTCAGGCTGTACTCGTCCTTCTTCTGGCCGATTGTCCGGCGTAGAACGACCTCGGGCGTGTCGGTGGGGAAGCGCTGGTCGGCATTGTTGAAGATTACTTCGACGTACGCACTCATCACCGCTGATCCGGCGCCCTCGTGGAGTAGGTTGCCACGCTCCTCGCGGCTCATCTGCTGGTACCGGTCATTGAGCACGAAACGGATGGCGGCGAAGAAGTTGCTCTTGCCGGAGCCGTTGCGGCCGACAATGACATTGTGCTTGGGCGAGAAGGGCTCGATGATGGTCTGGTCCTTGTAGGACTTGAAGCCTTGGATGATAATTTGTTTGATGAACATGGTGCGGAGGGTTGGGGTGGGCTGCTGGACGCGCCGGTCAGTGTGGTGTCGAGGTGTCAAAGTCGCGTTCGCATACTCTCCGGTTTGTTTGGTAGAGTACACTGTTTGAAGTGAAGTGAGAGACGCGTTTGGTGCGGTAGCGTGTCGCGGGGTGTGGATATTTCAGCACGCTAAGTGTTAAGATTCACGCGTAGCATATGACTAAGCCAAGAATTCCAGGCCACTCTCTTTCCCTCATCCAGAGCAGAGCGCTCCCTCACTTTCTCGACATCTTCAATTACAGCACGCCAGCATGCCAGTAGCACTCAAACGCAAAGGCTCGCCCAGCGTCGAGGAAGACGCGGAATCGTCCAAGCGACGCTTCGCAGAAGAAGAAGTCGCGCCCCAAACGGATGCGACAGCCGAAACACTACCACCACCAGCAGACTCAGCGCCTCCACCAGAGCATGAAGAGAATACATCCACACCCGAAGACCGCGCCTCCCGCTTCGCCGCCCTCCGTGCCCGCAACCAAGCCTCTCGCAAAGAGAATCTCCGCGAAACCAAAAGCGAAGCTAAGCGCGCCTCCACCGACCCCACCCAACTTACCGCTCTCAACCGCAAACGCGACATAGCCCAGCACAAACTCCTCAAAGCTGAAATCGAAGAAGGTGGGGAGGACTTCGAGCGCAAACGAGCATGGGACTGGACGATTGAAGAAAGCGAGCGCTGGGACGCGAAAATGGCGGAGAAGGCGCGGAGTCGGGAGGGCGTGGCGTTTCAGGATTACTCCCGGGAGGCGGGGAAGGTGTATGAGCGGCAGGTGGGGATGATGGA
>NAJQ01000366.1:0-28617 GCA_005059865.1 Friedmanniomyces simplex
GCGAGGCTGAAGTGATCTCCACGCTGGGTGACTGGAGCTGTGAGCTGTGCGCACTTCCAGGCACATCGAGCAGTGAGCTGGATGCGCGTTTCGGAGGACCAAAGTCCAAGGTGTCTATCAAAGACTCTGCTCTAGAAGCCACCTGACTGAGCCGACCAAAATAATCCGGATCAATACGCAGACTAGTCGCGTCGTTTGCGGAGACCGCCCGTGTCCTCGCAGGGGCCGACACCGGGACATCGAGAAGTGGCGGGCGCTCGATGGCAGGCGAGCCATTGTTATCAACCGTGATCTGGAACGTGGGTCGTGATGCTGGGTCGGAGATGGAGGACAAATGATCCTGCTGTTGGGCGGTGGTGAACGAAGGGTCGTCCGAGTAGCGTCGCGCATGCAGCGGGATCGTTTGGATGTTCCGGCTTTTCTGCAGACCCTTCAGGACGGCCTGGAACTCCAGAGCACCGACGAGGGAAGGCCGGACGCTGCTAATGGTGTTTTTCCGTGACCGCACTCGAGGGCGGGTGAGCCGCATATTGCTGTTCAACTCGCTCATCCAGCGATCGCGTGCCTCTTCTTCGTCATCCTCGTCGGCGCCATCCACGTACGGTGTGCCACCGCCGCCCTCCAGCGCGGACCAGTCCTCGACAGACATGCCTCGTACCATGTGCGGCCGCGCTGCCTCCTCCGCCTCCTCTGGGTCGTCATGATACTCCCCATCCGCATCCAGCTCGTCGCCAGGTGGCAAATAATGCCCCCTCGCCGCCGCCTCCTTCTCCCTCCGTCTTCTGCGTCTGCCAATCCACCAATGCCATGCCACCACAAACGCCACGTACACAACGTAGAATGCGACCATGCTCATACACTCCCAAAGATGCATCCGCCCATCCCACAAAAACACCATACTGAACGCTGCAGCCACCACGAAGAACCCCACATCTCGTATGAAACTCTTCCGTGCCACGTGAAAAGGGCGGATCAACGCCATCGACCCCGCCACCACCGCCGTAATGAACCCCGCCGCACCAAACAGCTCCCCGACAGCCAAACTCCCACTATTCGTGCTCATCGCCGCGAACGTGCTGAACACATCCGGACTCCCATTCCCAAACGCCAAGAGCGTCACGCCCGCCATGCTCTCGCTCATGCCCAGGATGGCGGCGATGGTGCTCAGGTTGATGCAGAAGAAGTCGCTGGCGGCGATACCGATGGTGGAGAAGAGCATGCCGAGCCAGGCGACCAGGAGGAAGAAGGCGACGGGTTTGGCGTGGGGGAGGCGGCAGTAGAACATGTCGAGGTAGGCGGCGAAGCCTGCTTCATCCTCGGCGCAGTGGGTCTTGATGAAAGCGCATTGGTCCTCGGCGCGGTGGACGAGACGGCATTCTTCGTCGGCGTTTTGGAAGGGGCCCAGGTTGGGGAGTTCCCGCCGGGTGTGGAGGCCATGAGGGAGGAGATGTTGTTGTCCCCCGGGGTAGGGCTGGGCGAGGAGGGTGTAGGCGGCGAAGCATGCGCCTATTAATAAGGTGAGGTAGAAGGCTCGCGCAGCTCGGTAGCTGGTCCGCTTCGGCGCACTCTGCGTCTTCTTCATCCGTCGTTGCGGCGGCTTCGAGGCCCGTGGCGGGGGATGGAGCGGCGACATCGGGGACGCATGCTGTCGCCGATTCGGACGACGTCGGGCTATGGTGCAGTAGGATGGGATAGCACAGTAAGGGACTATGTCGTAGAGTTGTAGGCGTCGGTGGGATGTGCTTCACTGCCAGCTTCTGGCCCGTCTTGGCTGTCCTCGGCGATCGTCACAGTGGAGGTCTCGGTATCTTTCGAGCCGGGCCGAGCGAGCTAGAGCCAATACGGCAAAACATCAACACGGCCTTTTCCTCCACACCAACACGACAAACAGTGCGCGTATTCACCCAGCGTATCACCTCTGACGACCACAACCATGCCACGAGTACGTGCCAGCGCGGCGAACCCCTCCTACGCCGAATCGCCCGTCAAAAAAGTGCAAATCCCCCTCAACGATGACGGGCAAGAGAAAGCGGCGCGCCTACAGTCGCGCAAACTCCTCGCCTCCAAGCAGCTCGACCAACTTAAAGCCGCCGCCTCCCCCCAACGCGGCAGCAAACGAAAATCCCTCGGAGGAGGAGATGGAGGCCCGCACACGCCCAGCCAGGACGAGGCAGGCTCAGCGCACTACGACGTCGCAGGCAATGGCGTCACGCCCATGAAGCGCGTTCCCCTACTAGCAAATTTCGAGGAGTGGATGAAGATGGCGACGGACAACAAGATCAACGCGGCGAATAGCTGGAATTTCGCGCTGATCGACTATTTCCACGATATGAGTCTGTTGCGGGAAGGGGATGGGGTGAATTTCCAGAAGGCGAGCTGTACGCTCGATGGGTGCGTGAAGATTTACACGAGTCGGGTGGATAGCGTGGCGACGGAGACGAACAAGCTGTTGAGTGGGTTGGCGGATAGTGGGGGGAGGGATAAGAAGAGGAAGGGTGGAGAAGGTGAGGGAGAGGAGGGAGAGGAGGATGGGGATGAAGAGGATGGGGAGGGTGGGGGGAAGAAGAAGACGCGGAAGAAGGCCAATCGATCGGCGGAGGCGACGCTGGTGACGAGTTTTGAGCAATTGAGGTTGAAGAAGATGGAATTGGAGTTTTCGGTCGATCCGCTGTTCAAGAAGGCGGCGGCGGATTTCGATGAGGGGGGTGCGAAGGGGTTGTTGATGAATCATCTTTCCATTGATGGTACGGGGAGGATTGTGTTTGATAGCAGTGATGATGTGCAAGAAGGGTCGACTGAGGAGGAACGACGTGATAGCATGGAGCCGGAAGGGGAGCAGGCCGAGAAGGAGGGCGAGGAGCCTGCGCAACCACAAGATGGGCCGATCGATATGGCGGGACTGGCAGCGCGCTTCTTCCCGGATCTTGGGCGTCTAGACGAGCAAGACATCTGCCCGTCACTGAAGACCTTCGGACTCGGCGCCGGCGAAGGCTCGCTCGACCTCCCATTCCTCAAAGCTCCCGACAATTGGCGAGACGAGCACCCCGAAGGCCTGACCACGCACCACGACGAGAACCCAGACGACCAAGCCCTACCAAACGACGCCCCAGCTTTCAGCCTCGACTCCGACAACGACGACGACGACACGGGAGGAGCCGCCAACTTCGACCTGCCCGCCTCCACCGGCTTCGGCGAAGGCGGCGAAGCCTGGGCCCGCGACGCCGCTCTCTACCCCCAAATGCCCGTTCACGACCATCATCGCGAAGAAGGCGACCACGACGGCGGCGGCGGCGAAGTCGGCACCTTCGACACCCACAGCGCGGCCTACGGCGTCACGCTCCAGCATCACCGCTCCGGAGCCACAGATAAAGACCAAGAGACCAATATCCTGAATTACTTCGATGCCGCGCTGCACAAGAACTGGGCCGGGCCGGAGCACTGGAAGATCGCGCGGATCAAGGAGAGTGCAAAAGCCGGCGGTGCGGAGAAGAAGGTGCGGAAGGAGAAGGAGCCGTTTGAGATTGATTTCGCTGCGCCGATGACGGGGGAGCTGGCGGGGCTGTTGTATACGCGGGCGAATAGTAGTGCGGTTATCTCTTTGCCGCGGGCGCAGTGGAGGAGTAAGACACGGAATTTGTTGCCGGATGATAAGCATTTCAATTCCAAAGACTTGCTGAGGTTGTTTTTGAAGCCTAAGGCTAGGTTGGGGTCGAGGCGGCAAGGGGGGAGGGGGGCGGTCAGTTCCCGGGGCCCTGGTGATGGGGAGGTGGATGAGGCGTATTGGGCTGCTAATAACCATGCCGGCGCTGCGGGAGGGGCGGTACCAGCTAGGCATCCTATGGACGACGATGACGAAGCAGGGGGCCAGGGGGATTACGACGCGAATTTCTTCCAAGACGATAACCTGCCCTTACCCGGCGGACAGGAGGGGATGGATGACGAGGACGACGAGTTCGCGGACGCGGCCGAGTACGTCTCGCCCGCCGCCGACGACGTGGACGCTGCTGCTGGAACTGGGATTGGAGGTGGAGCTTTGGGGCCAGACGGCGCGGGTATCGACGATGTACCCCTTTCTTCGCAGCCGGATGGGGCAGCCGGCGGTGCAGGAGAGCTGGGCGCAGGGGCGTTCGGCGCCCAGCTCGTGACGCAGAGTCGGCGGTTGAGACCGGAGTACGTGCAGTACGCGCGGACGGCGAAGAAAGTGGACGTGCGGCGGTTGAAGGAGAATATGTGGCGCGGGATCGGGTTCGAGGGTACGGTCCCTACTCCCTGTTTTTTCACCTCGCCGCGAGCAAGTAAGGAGCCATCATACTAACACTCATCCCAACAGACAAACAACAAAACCCACCACCCCAAACCCCAGCTCGAAGCCAGGTCGACGCCCTACTCAAAGACGAGTCCGGGTCTCTAATGTTCACGTCCATCATGAATAACCTCCAGAGTGTCTACCCGCGGCAGGCGATGTCGGACATCAGCACGTCGTACGGGTTCATTTGTCTGCTGCATCTGGCAAATGAGAAGGGGTTGGTGGTGGAGAATGTGGAGGGGTGGGGGGATTTGCGCGTGAGACGGGATGGGAGCGCGGTGGATTTGGAGGGGGGAGGAGACTGATTTGGAGAGTAGAGGGGATACGGGGATGGTTGGATTGGTGAGAACCGGTTGGACCCCGAATATATAGGACTGTTCTGGGCTCGTGTCATGGCATGATGGTTATCAGGGAAAGCATGGTCGGACTCGTCAGTTGCTGGTGTATACTTTCAGTATGTCGAGTAGGCCCACGGGAACGCCGGCGTCGTAGTTGAGATCAGGCTCAATCGGAACCAACAATATCCTCGACATTCTGCGGATTCAACTGCCCTTTCCTTGTAGGCAGGCTGTAGAAATGAGAAGGTTACTGGATCGTTATGAGGAGAAAGACGCTCACTTGAAAGCAACACCCCGCGTTTCCTTCCGGGCGAGGCTTCGTGAGAAGGTTACTGGATCGGTCGTCTCTGTCGTACGGACTTTTGCTACGCTGCGGTATAGCACGACAGACTGTGTAATAAGGATATAGGTGTCAGAGATCTGTGTTACACGTACCTTCTACGCCTACCTTCCTAGGGCGAGGATTTATCGGTTCGCTCGTATGGTCGCCTCTACGAGTATGTCGTCGTATATCGCGGTCGAGATGCCAGCGGCAACGTCTTATGTCACTAACTCTCGGGGCGATGATCTAGACCTCGACTTCACATCCCAACTTCATGTTGCTTCCGATTGCGTTCGCCCCACTGCAGTCACCCCGATCAAGAAAAGGTCATGGACAGCAACGGTGCCTCTGGGTCAACACCAGATCCGGAGGCGTTTCTCGACCGCATCGTGGAGTTCGACGGCGACCACATGGAGCGGCTGGAAGCGATGACAGATTATCGGCGGGACCCAGGCGAAGCACGCATACTTTATCTGTGTCGAAGGGTATCCGACAACAGTGGCTCTGCAACAGATACGAGGGTGGACGAGATGTTTGTCATGAAGGTCAAGGTGCAGTATGCGCAACCAGGAAATCAATGTCACATCAATCAGGACATCTCCCTGACATCTATAGAGTCCCTCCTCGATCCGCGTCCGATGACCCGAGGGAGCCCCTACCTGGGCCCAGCGCCATGACGGCGGCGGAATTGACAGCTTTGCGGAAGTTTCGAAGCGAGGGCGTTGATGGCGTACCGCATCTTGTAGCGACGAAGTGCTCGCCACAAGGAACCCATGGTCCCTTTCGCGGAGGATACATTTCTTACATCGTCATGACGAGGATGTCCGGGCAAGATCTTATGGCCTCCAAGTTCTGGAGTCTAGACGACGCAGTAAAGGAAGAAATACGGCATGCCTTCATCACCTTACTCAAGTAAGTCCGCCTCCTGCTCATTCCCGTCGACAATCCAGCCCGCGGCACATCTAGTTCCGATCGCGCATGCTCACAATTTCGTCTTACAGAATTGTATGGCGACTAGGCATAGCGCCCTACGACTGCGCACTCCGCAATATCATTTGGGACTCCGGGACACGACGCTGCTCTATAGTAGACTTTGAGCACTACCAAACAGCTAAAGATCCGATCAATATGACCGAGCGGGAGGAGATGCAGCGATGGGGGATCGTGCAGAGACCGCCGCCTTCGCATTGGGCTATTGAATGGGGCCTTATTAAGGAGCCCAATGCGTGCTGATAGATCGTGTCCTGATGAGATTTCTGCCTGTTTACAATAAAACTGCATTTGCTGTCTTTGCTGCTGAGAGTTCAGCGTAGTGAGTGCTAGAACATCGTCAACGATAAGGTATTTACTCCAAGAAGAATGCCAAGAAGTTAGTATCGGGTACAGCTGTTAGCCGCATATTGTTAGTTCCGATAAGCCCGCATTCGAGAAAATTGACCTTCCACACAATTCGTAACTTCAATGCCTTCGATATAGCAGCCATGGGACTTGGTGCGCCGAAGAGGTCCGTCGAACGTGCCTTCCCCATGGAATACATACTGACCCCACAACAGGCGCGAAAGGTTATCCCACGACCCCAACAACACAGCCTGGACACGATCAACCAACAACTACGGCCACCGCATCCTCTCCTCGCAAGGCTGGAAGGCCGGCGATTATCTCGGCGCAGAGAACGCATCGCATGCAGACCACTATACCGCTGCCAATGCCTCGCATGTCCGCGTACTGCTCCGAGAGGACAATCTGGGCCTTGGCGCAAAGGTGGGCGGGAAGGGCAACGCAGAGACCTTTGGCTTGAGCACGCTGTCTAGCATCTTTGGCAGGTTGAATGGGAAGTGTGATGTGGATGTTGAGAAACAGCAGAGGAATCTGCGGGATGCGGAGCTGAGGACTTATCAGACGCAGAAGCATGGTTTTATGAATTTCGTGCGAGGAGGACTGCTTGTTGGTGATAAGATCGAGGCTTTCCCGGACACGAAGATCGCAGCTCAGACTGTCGATGCCCATGGTCCTGCTGTAGTAGTGGATACGAAGGCCAGCAAGAAGCGGAAGGCGGGCAAAGATGCGCCTCGTTTTGAGACGGAAGACGGCTCGAAGGAACAGAGAAAGAAGCGGAAGTCCACCGTGAGCGATGATATCCCTGGCGGAGTCAAGGCTGCCTCTGTGGCGGCGAAAGGCGGGATGGAGGAACGCAACCACCGTGCTTCGGGGCCGGACAGTACGGTTATCGACACTGCGCCAGCGCTTGCTGAGACAGCCAGTGCCTTGGCATCCGTGGCTGCCCTCGACGACGAGGAGAAGGCAGCAAAGCGTCAGCGCAAAGAACAGCGCCGAGCTGAGCGTGCAGCTCGAAAGCCAGAGGAAGACACTCCCAAGGACGAGAAGGCCCGCATGAAGCAAGAAAAGCGCGCGAGGAAGGAAGAGCGCCGAAAGCGGAAAGAGGAGAAGAGGGCTCTGAAGGCTACCGAAGCCAGTAGTGCCAGCGAGCCCACCACCACCACAACGACAGTGGTGACTACTGCAATACCAACTCCCGCTACCAGCGAGATGACTTCAGGGGTGTCTACGCCGACGCAAGGAGCTCCGGCATTCGCTGGTGGCAGGCATGCGATTCGACAGCGGTACATCATGCAGAAGCGTATGGCGTCGATGGATCCGAGGGCGCTGAATGAGATCTTGATGATCAAAGCGCAGGGGTAGAAAGCTCGTACTCACCCAACAAGAAAATAGGCTACTGCATCGCGGCGAACAGCACAGCGGGCGTCTCCGCCACCGTGAGCCACCTGTTCGTTATATGGACACACAGATCTTTGGGAAAACTGAGCGTTCTGACTGCGTTGATTCATTGTGAAGAGGACTTAGACACCACCCTACGCTACTGAGCAGCCGGCGGCCAGCCAAACCGGATGTTCTCCCGCTTCAAGCCCTCCAATACCACATCAATCCCACCCGACTTCACCATCCACTCCAGCCTATGATCCCGATACTGCCGCTTGTTCGGCCCCTCGGTGAAAGCCTTCTTCATCGTCGTCGCCATCATCTTCGCCCCTTCCTCCATCTCAGCAAACGTCGGCTTCACACTCGGTCGGTCCTTGATCCTAGCATGCCAACGCTGAAGCGGCGTCCCCTCCGCCGGCCCGAAACCATAGAAGACACTACGATTCAAGATAGGTGCAACACAGAGATCCGCATACCCGAACGTACTGCCGTTGAAATACTCCTTCTCGCCCAGCTTATCCGCGAGCCAGGTCTGGATGACTCCAGTCTGATACTTGACCTGCGCAGTGAGCTTCTCCGCCAGCTCCCCCGTAGCCCGCTGCGACCACACAATTTCCGAGTACCCCCAGTTAGTAGCCTCGTAGACCGTATCGCAGATCTCCTCAATCATCCGCGCCGTCGCTCTCTCCCTGGGATCCTTGGGCAACAGTGGCGGCGTGTCGGGGTATTTCTCTTCCAGGTACGCGAGGATGACGGTCGAGTCGAAGATCTTGAAGTCCCCGTCTTCGAGGGCAGGGACTTCGAGACGGGGGTTCGCGTCCTCGAGATCGGGGACGGGACCGCCGGAGCCTAGGCCTTCGGGTCGTTTTGACGTGAATGGGATGGATTTCTCTCGGAGGGCTATGCGGATTTTCTGGGCGTAGGAGGAGGTTGAGTGGTCCCAGAGGAGAAGTTTGGCTTCTGAAGACATGGTTGTGGGACTGGCTCGTGGTGGTAGCCTTGGTGTTGGAGCCGTTTCACTTAGAGTCCATTGGGTTATGGTAAGATAGAAATCAGATTATTGTGATATGTGTATACAGAATGTTGGCCGAGGTGTAGGAAAGCTTGCCATTTGCCTTTGCCCGCATCAACACGCGCTGACTAATACGCTTTTCGGCAAATGCACAGAGTCGCGGAGAACGAGACCAGCCTTTTGCTTCCCTTATTAGATACGCGTCGGCTTCTTGAAGATCGGAACTTGCTCAAAGTCATGATCCCAATGCATCTTCCCATCTTCATCAATCTCAGCCCCTTCGTCCGTCGTGGTTATACCAGCCGCCTTATTCTCCTCAATCTCCCGCTTCGCCACACCCATGCTGTCGCTGGGGATCCACAATTTCGGCGTCTTGGATGTCAACGCCGGCGCCAAGTACACCTTTTCCATCTCCTCATCCTTCATGGGTTCAGCATCTTCCCCACGCGCCGCCGAGGAGTCACTCAACCAATCTTGTGCTTGCATCCGTCCGGCCGAGATGATACTGTCGAAGAAGTCGGACAGGACTCGTGGCGCCGGCTTCGGCAGGATTATCAGGCCGAGCCGCCTGGAGTGAGAGGCGCCGTGGAGGGCTTGCTGGTCGTTGGGGTTGATGCCGTCCTCTTCCGCGAGCAAGGGCACTTCCATCTCCTGCCAGATATCGACGCCGAGGTATAGCTCCAGCGGTCGAAGCATTCGGTCTAGAATGAAATTGATAACTGCTGTGAGGAGAAGCAGGACGATCATGAGTGCGGTCTGGGCTGTGGCTCCGCTTGCGCTCATCAGACCTATCAGGCACAGCTCCGCCAAATACACTCCAGTAGGGACCTGCTGCAAAGCACGCTTGTAGGCTTCACCCTTCGTGTCGACTTTCGTGAGGATCACGTACAGCAGGTTGTAGCGGTAGCTGAGATAGTACATGGAGATGCCGACGGCCGCAAACCCCACCACCAGCGGCGCGATGCAGGAGTAAGCGATTGCTATAACCAACAGGTTGGTGAATTTGGGTAGCCACGAAGCCCACGGTGTGCCTTTCATCTGCGCGTGGACGCTGTATTTCTCTCGTGGCGTCTTAGCCATGTAGTCGTCGAATAAGTACTGGAATAAGTCGGAGTAGTTGAGTACGTTCGACGCGGCACTCGCAGTACCCTGGAGGATGAAGTAAGTCAGGTAGAAGTTGCTGGCCTTCGGCAGGCTTTCAGCGAGCAGTGTTGGGGCGGATGCGGGATTCTGCGCAATCTGCTTGACGACAGGCAACGCTCCCGAGGCGGTCGTGGTCACAAGAAAGACCTGGAAGACCTGGAACGCGAAGTACCAGGCCTGAGTCTTCAGCTCAGCTTGGGGCGTAGTCGGCTCTCCGGAGAGTTTGGCGATGTGGCGAAACAGTTTCGGCACATAGCTCACAAAGTACGAGACCAGGAAGGGCGGTAGTAAGCCAGTCAGTAAGCCCAGGAGTACCGGGGGCAAATTATTCACCCAAGACAGCCAGCTGACCGTCTCCGCCAGCTTCTCGACATTGCTGATTGTGCCAATGAGACCCACGGGTATAGAGAAGAAGATGGTGAAGACGATAACGAAAGTCAATGCCAAGGAGGCTTTCGACAAGCGTTCGGTTACGGGCTTCGCGAGGTTGTGCCATAGCACCTCCTTCGGCTGTACCGCTAGGAAACGGTCTTGCATGGGTATACGTGGCTGGAAGCTGATCTCCTGGTAGGCACGATGCGCGGCTGGCTGGCTGTTGAAGGCGACGAAAACTGCCGAATGCTCCGGTACGTTGCGACTAGGCGCAACGCGGCGAGCATCGATGCGTTCAGCCAGCTCGCCGACCGTCGTGCGGCTCTTGTCGATAGCATCAACTTTCTTCCCAACAAGTGGCGTCTCCCGCTGAGTAGGTCGCTTCCTTCGAGGAACTGGGTGCTGGGATTCAAGATCGCTCCCGCCGTTGGCACCATTTGCGAGTGCTAGTTGGCCTTTGTCCTTGTGCAACTTCACCGCCTGTATGATTAGGTCCAACTCAGCCCGTTCCAACGCGTAGGCGGCTCCGTTGCGCTTCTCGATCAGTGACTCAAGGTCGCCAGTATCGCGGACGGCCCAGAGCTTCGTAGCGTCCTCTCCGAAACACTTTTGCATGTTCTCCGGTTGGCAAGCGTCTCGAGGAGCATTGACCCAAAGTACGGTCCTCGAAGACAGTCGAGAGGCATACTCGTCACTAAGATAGTATGCTTGTCGGATACCAATCAAGCGCAGGCGTTCCCAGGCGATGAACGCCACAATCCCAAGGAAGAACACCCATGCGACGGCGACGTGCGCCCACCAATGACCCTTCCTCACAATGTTGCCAGTCGTGAGCCGGTCCAGCTGAGTGGCTTTGCCACCGCCAGTCGCATGAATCGGAAACAAAATCGGCCAAGTCAGGCAACAGCCGACCACGCATATGCCAATGATGGCCTTGAGGAATCGTAGATACAGGTAGGCATCCATGGAGTTGTGCTGGAGTACGAAGCGATCCGGCAGCTGTCGAAAGTCGCGAAACCAATGGCCGCCGGAGACCCGTTCTTGCGGTGTTCGATCCTTCGCCGGCACGGTGCCCAGGAACGTACGTGGTGCGTAGATCTTCTGGTACCTGTTCCTGATGCCGACGAAGATGGCGATATACACCACGGCGGTGATGAAGGTGGGGATGAACGCGGCCAATATGGCCTGGCCAGAGGTGGAACCAGAGTCGCGGTGGCCGCCTCCATCGCGGACAGTGAAGGTGCCGTCCGCCATGCTGCTTGCGGATAGGGGGTTCATTTGAGGTCCGGAGACGCTGCCAGCATCGTAGGGGGTGCTGTCAGAGCGTGAGGTGTGTCGCGATGGTGCAAACGCGCTATGGATGCGGGAGAGCAAGCTTCCAAGAGAGCTCGAGGGAGCGAGACCAACAGTTCAACAGATGCTCCGAATGCGACCCGCGTCTGCTTCCTGATGACGTTGCTGGTGTTGCGCGCCAACCTGAGCCCAACCAAAAGACCTCGCGATGCCTGGAGCCTTGTTGGAAGTCTGCAAGGTTCAAGAGGATCGCGCACAAGGCATCCTACGTCATATCACGTGCGTACGTTTTTCAGATGATACACAGTACATGGACGACACGGAGTGATTTGCCCTCTCTACAGGAACATGACCACCAACCACGTCGGCACACCAATCTTCTCCGAGTGCATTCGGAGTTTGTCATTGCCACGTTGTTGACCAGGCCCCAGGTTTGGAGCCTGTCATGCGCGAATGTCCATAGCGGGAGCCGAATGCGTGCGCCCCTGCCCTTGTCTGCAAGAGGTCGAGCATAATGCGAAGACTCGAGAGATATAGACACAGCCCAGATGTACTGCTCTACAAGAAACAACTTCGCCGTCGCGGCCACAGCCCCTCAGACACCCTCCTTCGTGGCCCGCACAATGAACTCAGCAGTCGCCTCGGGCATGCTCAGAAACGGCGAGTGACTGCTCTCAAACGACGTCGTCTTCATGCTCGCTCCTGCAGCCTCCGCCGCCTGCACTATACCTCGCTGCGCCGGAGGCGGTAGCGCTTGGTCCTTTTCACAGTACAAGTACCAGCTAGGGATATCCACGAACGCTGCGTAGCTGGTCTGGCCCTCGTAGGCGATCCAGGCTTGGGGTCTGATCATCGCGGAGTATTTCTGCACGCTCTCTGGCGGGAGGTCGTTGTAGAAGTAGTGTCCTGGACCCGGGCTTCGGTCGATGGGTGGCCAGGTTAGCAAGTAGTCTAGATAGCTCCCGAGGGGTATGTCCAACGGGGTTATGCTTACGGGCCTACCTCAGCAAAGTCTTTCGACTTACTGAGATCATGCAGAGGGTGGGGTTTGCCGCCGAGCACCCCAATGAACGTCCCACCAATGGGTAAAGGTATGGCGCAGATGAACACAATAGCATTGACAGCAGTATCATGACCTGCTGCCGTACGCGACTTCCTGTCCAGCCCCTTCAGTGCGTTGTTCGCCGGGCAGCCTCCGTAAGAATGTGCGACCACGACGACATTGTTGCCTTGGCTTAGCTCGTCCAGAACCGCTTCTCGCACGGCTGCTGTGTCGTCTGCGAGTGTTTTCGGGGGTTTCTCCGGCGACTGCGTGGATGGAAGGGAGACTGCAACCGACTCGTAGCCGTGGCGAGATAGACAGGGGATCAGTAGGTCGAAGTGATCCGGGCAGTGCCACGAGCCGTGGATGAGGACTAATGTGGACTTTGCCATGAGACAAGATGCTGAAGGAAGGAGATGAGCTAAGGTGGATCGATATACAGTACGCAAGAAGTAGGAAAGTTTGCTGCCCAGCTTAATAAAGCTGGCGAGGGCTTGATAAAGGAATTGATGCGCATAGGGGCTGAGAGCCAGCTCGAGAAGGCTCATCAGGCGTCCCGTGCAATTCATACTGCCCTCCATGACCGAAAAGATCGTTGTCTAGGAGTGATCACCAATTAGGGCTGCTGCTGTCCGCTGGGCGGGGCGGAACGGTGAGGTTGGCTTGGCGCGCCATGGCTTCGAAGCGAGGTGTCGAGGGGGTACATGTATATGTCTCGACCATCATCTTAGCCATGCCCGACCAGAGCAGTGGACGCGATGTGAGATGAAGGAAGAGGAACAGGAACAGGAATGGGGCCGAAAGGTGGGGCAGGTTGCCACCCTTGCGCATGCTCGGCTAGCTACTACTAACCCCCCAATCACTTCAATCCCCTTGGTCTTGGTTTCAAACAAACCTCTCCGAAGTACAAATATACAACGTAGGCACCGCTGGCAGGCTCCCGGATCCTCCTGTAACGCGAAACTCTCGTAGCATAGCGGTCCCCCTCCGCCACCTACCAGACAATATGGCGGACAGGACAGAGCTGTACAAGCGATACAGCATACTGAGCATCCCGATCTACTATCTCCGGCGGGTCTATGAGTTCTGGCAGAGCGAGGCCGCACAACTCAGCACCGCTGCCGTCGGCACCATTGTCATACTTCTTACCGCCTACAAATTTGGGCTCTTTGTCTGGAGCTTCATCAGGCCATCCACCCTGCAGAGATACTGCCACGCTGAGACGGGATCATGGGCCCTCGTAACCGGAGCCAACGACGGGATCGGGCGAGCCTTCGCGGATGAGCTCCTCAGTCGCGGCTTCAACGTCCTGTTGCACGGCCGCAACCCGGAGAAGCTTGAGCGCGTGAAGAAAGAACTCGCGGCCAAGTATCCAAGGCGTACTCTCGACATCGCAGTAGCCGATGCCTCCAGAACAGACCAGCCGGAGCAAGCCGTCGTCGACAAAGTAAAGAAGCTACCCGGCAAGCTCGTCATCCTAGTCAACAACGTAGGAGGCGTCAACACCACTCCCAAGTACCAGTCCCACGCCGAAACGACCCCGGCAAACATCGACACGATCCTATATATCAACGCCCGCTTCCCAGTCCACCTCACTGCCGCCCTCTTACCGACACTACGCGAGAACAAACCCGCTCTAATCATAAACTGCGGCTCTGCGACCGGCAGCTTCGGCCTCCCATACCTAGCCACCTACTCCGGCACCAAAGCCTTCACCGAAGGCTTCTCCAAGTCCCTCGACGCGGAGCTCGCGTGCGAGGGGCTCGAGAAGGACATCGAGGTCAAGTGCATCACGATCAATAACACGCGGTCCGCCGGCAATCAAGGCGAGATGCCGCTTTTCACCATCGATGCCCTCGAGCTGGCGAGGGGGAGCTTGGCGAAGGTGGGGAGTGGGAATGTGGTCGAGTATGGGCATTGGCGGCATGCGTTGCAGGCGTTTGTGATGGGGTCGCTGCCGGAGTCGTGGTTGAGGGCCGCTATGGTGCCGGAGATGCGGAAGAGGAAGGCGGAGGAGGAGGAGGAGGCTAAGAGGCAGTGAGTCGTGGGGTGTGGTTTTTTCCTCGGATGAGGCGTGTCGACAGCGGCGGTTATGGCTTGTATCCGAAGCAACCTTTTCGTACCGGGGACCTGACGTAGAGCGTCGTGGCTATCATCAGTTTTTACCGCTCAGGCGAAAGTATCGCACTTTCCAAGTGGTCTACGGCCGCAAACAAACAATCCAACACAGCATTGTATGAATTGGCCCGACAGCACATCAACAGCCGGCTACCATTCTACCAGTAGCACCTGAGTATCTGTACAATATCAACCTTGACCCGCGTCGTAAATGTACAGAATCCCACCCAAGCCAAGTCATTCCAAGACCATCGTATATACGATGCACAACATGTACATCCCAGGTCTCATCCCATCCCATTCCATTACCTCAACCCCATGGCTGCCCAAACCTCGTACGCACCATCCAGCCAGTCCCAACCCCTTCCGGTCCCGAACTCACCCTAGCCTACCACCCATTACGTGCAACTCCTACTCCACAATCTCCAGCTCCCCCTCTCGTCCCCTGGCGAAAGTCCCCTTCCACTCGTCCCAGATCCTCTCCAACTCCTTGACGTAAGCCTCGTGC
The DNA here is from genome assembly GCA_005059865.1 of Friedmanniomyces simplex. NCBI lineage: Eukaryota > Fungi > Ascomycota > Dothideomycetes > Mycosphaerellales > Teratosphaeriaceae > Friedmanniomyces > Friedmanniomyces simplex. The sequence continues at coordinate 15,173 of NAJQ01000366.1, forward strand.
ATCTCATCCACGTACTTCGGGTCCGGGTTCCGTGCTTGTTGAATTCTAATCGGGCGGCCGACGACGATGTTCATCGGGCGACGGTAGGGCATGAGGCCGACGTCGTAGTTGAAGACGCCTAGAACACAGTGAGTATCAGTGTGAGGCAAGCTGGACTGCGTGGGGGAGGATGAGGTAGTGGCAGAACGTACCTCTCGCATGAAACAGCGGAATAGTAAACCCCAACATTTTCTTGACCATCAACTGCGCCCGATGCACATACGGATGCCTCGCCCCATCAAACTGATCGTAGAGCTCATTCTCGCCGAAACTAAGACACGGCACAAGGTCCGCGCCACTCCTGATGGCGAGCTTCACGAACCCCTTGCGCCTTTTCAGCACCAGTCTCAGCGTGCGCGGTTTGGCGTCGAGGGATTCCCGCGCGCCGCCAACGACGATAGTGATGGCACGGCCCATGCCCTCATTGTTGGGTCCGCCGTGGGAGAGGAGGTTCTCGCAGGATTCGCGGGAGACGGAGGCGAGGCCCATGCGGAGGGCGTAGTCTCTGTACAGCGGGATGCGGAAATTGGAGTCGAGGGTTAGGAGGGTGTTGGTGATACCGGGGAAGAGCTGGCTGAAGCCCAGGGCTTCTGTGCCGAAAGCCGCGAACGCTCCATGCGAGATGATCCCGTGAGGGTGGTAGCCGAAGACATACTTTCTCGTTGGCTCAAGCTCCTGCGTGCGGTGTAGTCTTGCAGGGAAGTATCCCGCAAACAGGCTCCAGATCTTACTCCGACGCAGCCACTCACTCCGCTGACTCAGCTTCCCGTCAATAGAAGCTCGGCTCAGCAAGACATAGAGTAAGTACGGCAACAGGATCGGCCAAAGAAGCGGGATAGTGCAGAGCAAAAAGAACAGCGCCAGTCCGCCAGCTATACTCAGTGTATGCAGGAGAACCATACACGTCTGCAGTCGACGCTGGAGGGGCATGTTAAGTGGGGCCCACCGGATCGCACTTCTCGACCACCCGGCTCCTGCTCGACGGCCGGAGACGAGTTCGCTGTTCTCGCGCTTGTGGCTGCTGGTGTTGGTCGGTCGTTCGGGCATGGCTGGTGGTTTGGTTTCCCGCTGCGCAAGGCTGAGGTTGAGTCCGTAGTCATTGTCCGGCTTAATGGAAGCCAGGTTCTCGCCGGACTTGTTCCGGAGGTTCTCGTAGATTAGTTGACCGGGTTCCGCTTTAGACTCGCGGGTCTGCATCTCGGGCCGCTGCTTTTGAGCTTCATCCGCGCTGCTGTTGTCTAGGGACAAGAAAGCTGGTGCTTTGGTCGACTTGGGCGAGAGCTCGTCGTCTTGCCTTGCATCTTGGCTCGACTGTTGCGACTCCGCAGATTGTACCTGGGCAGTCTGAGGTTCGCTTTGTGATGGTGACTGCACGTGCTGCTTCTTCGCCGATCCATTCAGCGATCTTGAAGACACCCGCTTATGCGCTTTCCGAATCGGACTCCTTGGACTCTCGTCTTCGCCGACGGCCTCATAGGTCTCCGGTGTCCGAGTGCCATGTATGGCGTGTTTCGCCACTACTCCGTTCCCATTCCCGTTGGTCATAATACCCAAAGCAGGAGTAGGAGTCATGGGTGCATTGGCTTCGCTCGGCGGTGGGGTCGTGCCTTCCTCGCTGATATGCTCCAACCCTTCCTGCTTCAGCCTGTCTTCAGACATGCCACCTACGCCCCCTCCGTCGCACATCTGGCCGTCCGAAGCAACCTTGGGATCTATGACGTTCCCAATGAGCGTGGGATGCGCTCGAGCCGGAATCGGCGGCGGAACACCATCTCCACCATCACCACCACCGACAAGGTTATTGCCCCCCTCGGCCGGCAGATGCTCCTTGTCTCTCTCCCCCTCCCAACTGTTCTTCTCCTCTAACCTGCCCCTGACGTGCCTTAGGCTGGGACTGCCGGCGCCCGCCCTCCTCTCCGCCTCCTCCACCTCATCCATCACCTCGCCCAGCGGTCTCGGCTCACTAGACTGCTGCGAGTGTCTACTCCGCCCACTGCCATTACGATTAGGTCCCCGCGGAGGGCTCTCTTTGATCGCGTCCTCGTCTATACTTTCATCTCCTGCCGCCATCAGACTGTCCTCGGGTATCATCGCCGGGGTTCTCGGAGAGCCGACTTGTTCCTGCCGTTGAATGGCATCCGCAACTTCCAGATCGAGCGACATGATGCCGGACTTTGGTCGGATGGGTGACGCTTTCCCTCGGACGTTGCGCAGCGAAGGCGGGGTGAAACGTTTGGAGTTGGCAATCATCTGGGTCGCGATGGCGAGGCGATCATTCTGCATAAAGGAAAGTGAGGCAATGGCAGGAGCATTGCTGGTGGGGAGGAGGTGGAGCTTCCTTGTGCGCCGGTGACGAAAGTCTGGTTGGGTTGGGATCGACCGCGCGTGCACGTGAAATCGCGGGAAGTGCGGGAGTGCCGAAAGCCAAAGCGGGCGCTAGTATGCACTCGGATCATCCCCGTCGCCACACATGAGAACAAAGCAGACATCAAACATCGAATTGATAAGGGAGCCGTACCGTACGATGCAATGCCCAAGACAACTGCCCCTTTTCCTCGCCGCAAGTCCTCTTCGTCCTCCCCGTTTTCAGCCTACCCGCGCAAGAAGTCAACCCTCTCTCGACAGTCTAGCCTCGCCTCCAAGGAAACATCTACCGACGAACAGTTGATCGATACTGGCCTCGCACCCTCCCTGGCACCTCCTGGCCTATCGCAGAACGTACTTAGTCTGATCCGATATGTGCAAGAAAATACTTGGGATCCCATCCCCGAAATATCAGGAATGAACAGTTCCCGTATTGCTGAGACTCTACGGTATAGAGAGACTTTGCCGCCGATTGTGAGTCTGCCGCATTTATACGCGTTGAGTGTTAGTCCGACGGAGACGGAACGGGAACTGGCCAGACTCGTAGCGCAAGGGGTGGTAAGGAAAGTCGTCATCCCAGGTCGGGCGGTGGCGAAAGGTGGAGGTAGTATGCCTCTGGAGGGCGTCGTAGTTGTCGAGGAGTGGAAGACGTTATTCCGAGAACAGCCTGGGGTGGAGGGAGGCGTGATGGAGAAGTACTTGGCGTCCATGGCCGCAACACCGGGTTCTGCCACCACGACTACGACGGGACTGGAGAGGCAGGAAGTACAGCAGCTTGTTTGCGCCGGGTTCCTCACCAACCTAACTGCTATGGCAAGCGCTGCCAGTTTGTTCGCGGCACCAGGTATATCAACGTTACTGGATCTCTCCAAAGCTGGCCACTCGGCGCCTACGGGCTCTCTCGCGGCCATAGGCGGGCGAGGCGCTATTCAAGAGTCTGGCGGCGGCGGCAGTGCGCTTGCTACACGAGACTACCGGCTTAGTACGGCCAACGCTATGTCGCCGGAGATGACGTTCAGCTTGCCTAATACGGGAGCCTACCTCAAACTCCTGTCCTCCGCCCGCCTCCACTTGCTGCACCTCCTCAAACAGCTTTCACCTCGCTACAAAGAAGCTACGCGTCATCTATTGAAGGAGAAATGGGAAGGCAACGTCTTGGGCGATACCGCAAGCGTGGCGAAGCGAGCCCGGGGCGAGTGGAATGGTGTTCTACCTGGTAAGACGAAAAGATGGCGAGATTTCCATGGCTTGAGGTTTGAGTGGGTGTTGGAGGAGTGTGTAGGTTGCGGGATGGTGGAGGTGTTCGAGACGGGCATGGGCGTCATGGGTGTTAGGGGGAGATGAGGAGGGAGACTCGACTGCGCCATCGACAACGAGATCGTGTACGGATTGCTCGCTATTCCGCGAAGCCAAAGTGTTCGACGGAGCCGACGCTCGTGTGAACACTAACAGGTAATCTGTCGCATGAGGAACTGCACGCTAGGAACCTGCGACCGCTGCGTTCTTCCGATGCGTCGGGAGACGAATTAGTTCTGGTACTTCAGAGGGGTTTGATGGGTTGAAGAGTACGAGCACTGCTCGCTGGCGGACGGGGCCGCTGGGACTCCTGCAGCGGGAAGAATTTTGGATATGGTGGCGAAGAGAGTGCAAGTCTGGAGAGGGGATGTCGTTGGTGTGAAGGCGGATTGCGGGGTGCTGGACGACGGTAGGAAGGTGAAGAGTGATGTATCGCTCTGCGGGACTGGGTGGCGAGAGAACATGCCCTTCCTGAACAGTGACGAAGCATCGAGACTAGGGCTACCGATCCCACTCTCCGAAGAAAAATTAGCAGCGACGGAGAGAGCGCACTGGCGCACGCTAGACTCGCACGCCGAAATCAAAGTCCTCCAGCGCTGGGTCTACCTCAAACAAATCCCGAACGTTAAGAAGAACCCCATCTCCACAACACCCTATCGCCTCTACTGCTACACCACCCCGATCCAAGACTACAGCATCGCCTTCCTCGGCCTGCCCCTCATACCCAATAGCTACCACACCGCCCCCATCCAACCCCTCTTCGCCATCGCCCATCTCGACCGCACCATCACCCTTCCCTCTCCGCAAACGATGGAGGAGGATATAGCATTCATCAACGCCTGGTGCCGCATCTGACACTCGGTGCACGGATACAAGGGAAATTTGTTTGAGGGGGAGATGCTGAATTTTATCTATCGGTTGCCCCAGAAAGAGAGGAGGACGTTGGGGGGGTGGTGCGGGGATCTGGTTGAGCCGGCTTGGCGAGGGAGTATGGAGGGTTGGTGGAGGAGTATTTGGGAAAGTATATGGGAGGGAAGGATGGGGAGACATGATGTGGATGGGTACGACGTATACGGACTGCGAAAACGACCAACTAACGCTACAATACAAGAAACCCCTTTTCAGACCTCATAATCTACTGTGAGAAGGGCTTTGCTCTAACAAGTTCCAGGCCAAGGATACGCCTTCGCGCAGTCCGTCGTGGTCGCTGCTGGCGTTTCGCTGATTGTGGAATGTTCACTGCTGTGCGCCGCTTGCGACGGCTCGGCACCTATCATGCCTTCACCATCACTTCTCGAACTCGAAGTTGGCTTGGAGCTGCTCTCACTCGCGCTTGGCCCTGCGTGCGGGTGCGGGAGTGTCACTGTTGCGCTGCTCGTCGGCTTGCTGTGCGTCGAATTTGTTGATAACGGCGGGGATATCGTAGGGACCGGCGCAAGCGGAGTGTGCGAGAAGCTGGAGGTACTCGAGCTTGTCAGTTCTGACCTCGATGACGTGGGCACCGGAGCAAGGGGAGTGTGGGAGAAGCTGATCGTGCTCGAGTTCGAGCTTGAGGTATGTTGAGTGGACGGAGTTGAAGATGTCGTGTTGGTCCAGCCAAGCGGCGTGTACGTTCCGTACGGGAAAGGTGTCAGGGTAGCGGAGCTTTGCTGGGTCGGGGTGATGATGGTAAGGTTTTGCGACCCGTTGATTGGGCCGTATGGAGACAGTGTCGTTGATGTCGAGACTGCTGGGACCGCCGGCAGACCGTTGATGGGGTTGATGCCGGGTGCCACCGACACGCTCGAGATCTCTGGGCTGTAGCTGAAGGTTGTTTTGATGTACGGCACGGTGGTGAGCATATCCGTGGCGTAGACAGTGTGTGTAGTGATGTCGGTGACGGTGACGACGGCAGGCTCGCGTGGTATCACGCCAGCAGTGGCGAGCTGAGTTGCCAGCAGCGTGCCGAGCGCCAGGTGAGAGAGTGCAATGCTCTTAAGGTCCATTTTGGCAGTTTTGTTGTTTGGTTCTGAACTCGTCGGTGATTGTAGTGATGTTGCCTAAGGTAGCGTGGTGTATGCAGACTCGATCGACTAGGAGCCGAAAGTTTCGAGTTATTGTCTTTGACTTGACAAAGCATTCTCCGTGAAAGAAACACTTTGGCCTGTCTTTGTGCTTCACAAGACACATTGTCGACTTGGCAAGTGTCCGCCGAGGTACGAGGTCATTGATTGAAAAGAAGTACTCTGGTAACTGCGATTTCGTACTAGTCCGTCACAGTCTCGCCATTGTAACGTAATTGAAGAGTGCAATCAGAACTGCGGTAACCGCCACGACTCTTACGGCCCAATCACTGCCTCGAGGCGATGCTCTCGCCGGTACCTGCTCAGCTTGGAGCTCCTGTATAGTCTTCGGCTCGCCTCTTCTCCTTCGATCAAGAACACCCATCTTGGCGTTCCCCGCCTGTAGCGAGAGACACATCGTCGCTGAGTGATTGCCGTTGCTGAAGGCGTTGATGTTGACCTCACTCCTTGCATATTTGCGTAGCATCCGGAGAAAGGGCTTGTAGTTCGCTAGACAGTCGGTCTTTGTACCAACCAGATTGAACAGGTAGCCATTGTAGAGGAACCCGCTTGCTTCCGCGTGCAACTGTCGACAGGCCTGCAAAACGTCGGCTGGGACGGTGCCAGCGGGCGAAACAATGCGTAGAGTTTGGTCGTATGCTTGAATGTAGATCTGCTCGTCTTGCGGAAAGAGCTCTTGATAGACGAGATATCGAATATCATATGGGAGCGATAGAAGATGGATTGGCATTGTGATGCCGGTCGGAGTAAGATTTTTGGAGGGGAGGAGCGATAGGAAAGAGCATGCGATGGGAGAGCAATTCAGGAGATATGGAAAAGGTATACCAACACCAACTCCTACCGCCTGAACAGACAATACTTGATACTGCAATGTGTTCGGTACTGCACGGTAGGCAGAGTGTTTTCTTTGCCACAGTTTGTCCTTTCGTCTCCGCGGCACGGAGCGTCACGGCAGGAGCGGCCCGAGTCCCGGCCCTCAGTAGAACTATCTCTGTATACTCCGTACATGTACTCCTTACCCCAGAATGGTTCCTCACTTCCACCAACCACACCACCACCTCATTGACTTCTGAAGTGCACCACCGCGCTCTCCCCTGGCACGTGTACCTGACGTCTCCGCGGCTCGAAATGTTCTTAAGACGCTTCTGACTTCGGGTACTGATGAGTTTGGCCTCTCGTGTACCCTTGCCAGCATTACGATTACGACCACGCGAACGTCAATTCTCACCATAGTAGCTACTGTTCACGATACAGCCTCATACCCAAAGTCAAGCGACAACAGAGCGAACACTACCGGAGAGACCGACCATTCTCAACACGCTGATCAATGTGCAGCGTCGCATGTCAGCGCAGCGCCTTCACCGCAATGTCAGGCTCAGGTCTTCCTGCCGAGCGCCTCTGTGGTCCCTGCAGCCTGGTCGCCAAGCCGTGTTCTTCTCATAAACGTCCAGAACCTTGCTTCCCACGCACGCGCTGTCGTCCCGCGGCAGTGCTTTGTCAATTTCTCCACAAGGCCTTCCGAGAGTCCCTTTGAGTCCTGCAGGTCTACAACTTCGAACAGAGCTTTCACGCAATTCCGCAGATCCTATTGCTACACTACGAGAGCGAATGGACTCCGACACAGCCGACGTTGAGACTGCGAGGGTCTGCTTAAACGTCTTTCACAGTGGCCTCAGAATTATGTCTCGGGAACGCCGCCGACTACATATTCAGACTGGCAACGTCGGTAGTCTGGCGCTCAAGTGGCTATGGTCGAAGGTCATCGGTCGTCAGATGCTGTGCTAACTGACATGGACTTTTTGGAGAAGCTATGCTACTTTGCGGTAGCCGAAGACCTAGATGCATTGCTCATGGAATGGGCGGCGCAGCCGCTTCCTCATCGTAACGTCAAACGCGACCGAAAACAGCAATGGCGAGGTGCGGTGGTGCGCCGTATCATCCGCGGAGTCACCTTAAGCTGGATTATACTGGAAGTGCCGATGACGCACTCAAGGCGTTCCTCAATCTCGCAGATCGCGTACACGAGGAACTTCGGCGTGGCGGGACAACGCGTCTGGCTCAAATCTCTCTATGGCCGGCGCAGGTCGAGCTGGTCAGTGAATTGACAGCTGGCATTGTGCCCAACACAAACGTACAGCTGTTTGATTGGTTTGTGGAGTACATAACAACAAAGGAACCTCGGACACACCGCGCACAGATCGCTCACCTATACCTGAGACGACCATGAAGCCCAGATGCGAAGCCAGCGCTCTCGCACATCCGGATCCAAATCGAACCCATGTCATCCGCCAAGTTCCTGGAAGACTTTCCGCTGGCCTCCGCCCGCCGGAAAAACATCCACTACATGCTCGGCTGGACCGAGACGGTCGTCCGTCAGCAGGGCAACTTCAAGGAAGCTGAGAAAGTCGGTACGTTGGTCCGCAGGTTTTTATATGAGCGGGAACGCCAGGCGTTCGACCGGAAGGGAGAGGGAGAGGAAGCGCTCAGGAGATACATGCGAGATACTTGGTCGGGTGAACGACCAGTACCTGTAGTCAGCGGTGCCGCGGGTGAGACGCATTCCGAAGCTGTGTGGCGAGCTGTCTATTGAGTTGTTTTCCGAAGCTCCGGAGGATGCCGGCTGGTTTCTGTGATCGCATCCAGGCAGGCGGGACGGCTGGACCACGAGTTCTTTACTTGGCGATCTTTCTTTAAGATAGCAGCACTGCAACAACGCAGTCATCAATGCAACGTCCGAACACGCCGCGTGTCGTCAACTGAGCTTTACCGTTGAGAGAAAGCACGACTGGAGCCACTCGGCGAGAAACGGCGACGCTTCGCATGGTCTTGCAGTCGAACCTCACCAAATTCCGTGCCCCAGGTCCAGTCCACGCTTGTGCAGAAACGCGAGACCTCCTTTGCTCCAAAAGAAAGCCTGGAGTCGTCGCGCTGCCGCTCCTGCGTTCTGTTCCTATTCAACGAATCCGGACTTCATTTCTGTTTGGAACAACTCACGCAAGGATCTCTTTCTTGCCAAGGCAGGTGCGGCCGGAGCGCTCTTTGAGCGCTATTCCGATTTCCCGAAAGGCGGGAGGAGGACCTTCAGGTTCGCGGATTGATGGCTCCACCTACTGCGTATAAGACTGTGAACGTTGATTCTGCGCTCTGTTGCCTATTTTCGCATCCTAAGCACAGGTCGAGGTCTGACTTCGAAGCCGCTCTTCCACCGGAGGCCACAATGTTGTTTGCGCTTACGACCGAGAAAGGTTGCACGAGGGAGACTGGGTGAAGGATCGTGATCGTGTAGACCAGCTGGTTGAAGTCCTACTCGCGGCGCATGAGCGCAGCAATTGTCCGGGGTGAAATGAGGACAAGAAGACCACTCGCAGGGGATACGGACAGGTTGGGTTGCGCAGCGGTAGACTTGACGGTGATTGTTGGCCTGATGAGTGGAAGGGGCCATCACGAGGGCTATAACGTCTGCTAAGGAGCGAGGAGGAGGACATGCCTTTGGTTGTCAAATAGATTTCGCACAAACGGCACCAGTACCGTCACTAGCCACATCACCAGATTCGGATCATTGCCGCCTCTGCGTCACACTCAGCGCCTTACACTGGCCACCACGAGAAGCTGCCACACTCAACTATCTATAAGGTCGTCAACGGAGCAACCCTCAATACCAGCAGTCAGTGGAACATACGCCTGCGACACCGATTGGCCAGTCAATCACTTCATTCACTTCTTGTCAACGACTGCGGAACTACTGAAGCAAAGGTATACCAAGCGTACCGCGGCTTCCGGTCCTAGCCGGCGCTCGCAGAGGTGTGACCCGATCCTCGTCGAAGCATGTCAGGTAGAGCCTCACTCGCTGCCGTCGAGGTTGGAGACACTACTCACTCGGCATGCTGTCCAGGCATGGATAGCATTCAGGCGGCGGCTTGAGAAAGCAAGTTTGACATCACTCACTTTCACAAGCTAGTCAGCTAGCGCGTAAGATATCGGCCCTCGCACGTGCTTCCTGCGTGCGGTCACTCATATATAGTTCCACCTTCCTGATCCACCACCCAGACCAATCACACAACTTTGGTCTTCGGCCTTGTGGAGGTGTCCACCGAGCAGGTAAGCAGCACGCTCACTATGGACCACATCACACAGCTGCAGTGCCGCAATGCCGCACTCGAGACCGAGCTGCGTCTCGTCAGGGAGCAGCTCGCCCAGGCCCATGCCAGCACTAACTTCCTGGTCTCCACCTTCACCCATCAGCAGGTTCAGCATGAGCGCATCACGGTCAACCAGCTACAGGCCCGCTTGGACGATGTACTCGTAGAGAACACCCAGCTTCGCGGCCATACTCTGACACAGCGTCACCTCACCGGCCACCCACCAGCTGAGCAGACAGCTCGGAAGCGAGCGCTCACCCACCATCTTCGTTCACAGCTTCCACCGTCACCTACGGTCACGGAGGAGCAGGGCTTGGCATTTTCTAACTGCGACTCATTGGCGAATGCCGATGATCTTCTGAGCTTCGAAGCCGGAGGAGGCAATGTGTCTCCCAAGACCTGCGCCTCACCCTCCTCGGTACTCGACACGCCCGTTTCTGCCGCTCCCTCTGGCAGCTCGAGTCTGTTGGACACGCCGTCACCGGCTCTCGACTCTGGTGTACCGCACACTCCCGCGGCGCCTGGTATCGTGGACCTGAGCATCAGCGACAGCAAGCCCAACCAGCAAAGCAACATCATCCCACCCCTTCAGCATCCCGCAGAGAGCAATGGCGAACTCAGTCACACCATCAACCATGCAGACGGTACGACCAGCATTGTCATGCTCACACCAGAGTCGCCACTTTCCATCCCTTGCCAGCCCGCTGATCCGAGTCCGGCAATACGAGCCCCGACCCGGCCACGGTGGGACTTCACGTTCTCCGATCGCACCTATTTGCTTGGTCAAGCGTGCTGGATCGAAGACATGGGTAACGAGGAGTATGCGGCGAAGTGGCAAGAGATTGCGAAGAGGAGGAGCAGGAACACAGCCGCGGACTGGCGAGGGTTCTATGAGCGGGTGATCAGGCCGGACTTTCACAAGCAGGAGGCTGCGAAGGCTGAGGCGAGGGATGTTGCGAATGTGGCTGGTGGGGACATGGAGGAGGATTCTGGAAGTGAGGCTGGTAACGGTCTTCATGACGGGGCTACTGAGTCCACGAAAACGGCGCATGGCAAGTCGAAGAACGAAGTTGTCGAGGGTGAGCAAGAAGCTGAGGCTGCTAAGGATGACGTTGGTATGGAGGCCGCCGAAGAGACAGCCGCAACGCCCAGTATACATGTGGCTGTTGAAACGAGCGCGACCTCCGAGAGCAACAATTCTTTTCCTCTGACAATCAAAGCACAGCCTGCATTCGAGGGCCTGGCGGCTTCCCGCTGGGCGCCCAAAGCGGTGGCGAGCATGGCAACCGACATCGCGGATGGCGCTCCTGAAGCTATCACAGACTCGAAGGACCCCTCGTTCGAGCTGCCAACAGTCGAAGAATACTGCGCAGCGCAGGAGCTGACCGCGGAGCGCCTTGCAGCGGAGCACGGAGATGGCCAGCTTGTCACCCAAGGCGCCCAAGCAGCTTCAACGCAGCAAGACTACTGGGACTTTCGTGCGATGGGCTCGGATGGAATTAAACGGCATCGTGGGCCGAGACCGAGGTATGGTCGTCCGGGTGACAGCTCGGGTCGTGGCCGCTTCGTCGACGGCCGTCCTCCCTGCTGCCACTGGCCGATGGACCACCAGCAAATCCTGCATTCAAACTCCCACCATGATCCCAGCACGCTGCGCACAGTGATGATAAGCAATATCCCTCCGAACACCACCTTCGCGGAAGTCCTCGACAAAGTTCACGGCGGCAAGGTACTGACCGCCGCCTACCTCCCGCTCTCCGAGATGCGCACCAAACCGGCAATCCAGATGAATGCCGTCATGGTCACTTTCCTCCACGCCGGCGACGCCCGCGCCTACACCGAGGCTTGCGCCAAGAAACTCCTTTTCTTCTGGTCCGAGAAGTGGGAGGCGCCGATCACAGCCACTGTCGTTCACGTTCAGACACCCGTTCGGTCGCTCGGAACTTTGCCCTCGGTCAAGCAGATCCGCAACGAGGGGCTGAGTCGGGTGATCTACCTCCTCGACAACGGTACCAAATCGGCCGAGAGGGTCATCTCCGTGGTCTTCAGCGTGCTTGCGCAGCAATTTGCGGGTGAGTATGAGTACGCGAGGTACCCGGTGCGCACGGGAAGGGACCAGCATGGTGTGCTGTTCTTTGAGTTTGCGAGTGTTGGGGATGCGGTGGGTTTCAAGCAGGTGGTTAATGGGCTGGGTTGGGAGTTTGGGGATATGGGGAAGGGCTTTCTCGGCGATCCGTGTGAGATGCGGAAGAAGGAGAAAGAGGAGGTCGGAGGGGTGAAGGCGGAGGACTTGGTGGCGGAGGGTACGAGTGGTGATCACGAGGGCGATGAGGAGGGCGAGGTGAAACCGGATGCGGGTCAGTACATCGTCGAGAAGCAGGATGTCAGCGCGCCGGCTCCCAGCGGCATTGGTGAAACCGTGCTGAGCGGACAGCCCCCGACCGGTGTCATTCCTGGTTCCGACTCGGCTCCGCGGACGAGCTGGAGCATGGCCGGTGATATCGAGGCAGCAAGGAATTTTATGAAGTCGGCGACACGCGCACGTGGCCAGCGCATCGGAGCACCGGGTATTGCGACCGCTGAGCTAGGGGGTGAAGTGGCTGCGAGTGGCGCCGAAATGACGATGGAGAGTGAGGCTGTCGGTATGGAGGGTTGAGGAGCGCCTGGAGAGGCTGATGCCACTTCCAGCTTTGGTGCGACGAGGCACCTAGCTCCCGCCATCGGCGCAATGGGGAATCTGGGTTGGAGGCGTGGTGGAGGGTGCGTGGGTTTCGGTCTGGGGATTAAACAACGGCGGAGAAGGTTCAGGATAGGCAGGAAGGCAGGAGAGGTCCGAAAAGTGTGGCGAGGAAGTATCTAGTATAAATTCTGTGAACATCCTAGTAACCGACCCAGCACTTGCCGTCTCGCGTTATCACTATGAATCGAAAAATGTCGTTCCTATTGCCGTGCTACAGGCTGGAAGTCCGGTCATTTCCACGGTCCTTGATGCCCACAAGGCATATACTTTCTGCTTGTCTAGTTGTATAACCTCTCATACAGAAGCATTACTGACATCAGGGAGGCGGAAGCGCAACCGATGAGCACGGGATACTGACAGCTGAATGAGGGGAGCCTGGGGTCCAACACTCAAATGGCTCAGTTGAGGAGAAAATCGCTGCACACAGACGTAAATCCGATACTAGTTCTTGGACTGCTGTGTATTCCTTGGTCCAGCACTTGTGTAGTATCGGCCCGTAGTCGAGTCCATTCAAGTCTGGCAGCTGGTCGGCGTTTAGCCATTCTGCTTCCACTGCGCAGTCAACAGAAAATGCTTGCCAGGTCATATTCGAGTAGAAGACATTGAAAAGATGGAAGAGATCCAGTGCAGCTGTACATCCCTCCACGTCTGCTTGGTAATGTCCTCGCTCTGTGGGACTAGCGAGCTTTTTGCGAAATCGATACTGCGCAGACTGAAGTCATCCGCACGGAGAAAATTGCGGAGAGCAATGTCGAAAATGAAGACTCCTTTTCCATGGACCGCGCAACGATCTCCGTCGCTTGG
>NAJQ01000367.1:0-28558 GCA_005059865.1 Friedmanniomyces simplex
GTTCCCACCCACACCTCGATTTGACTTTCGAGCTTGTCCGCTCGGCACTTTCTCTAGTACCCCGAAGTAGGAGCGCGGTAACCGCTCCATGGCTCCGGCCCGTCCGGCGTTGGCTCAGAGCGAGTCCAAAGCTAGATTCTTCGAACGTCTTGGCTTGGACGACAACAATGAGCTTCACAGACGCATCTACGCTATGATGAAGGTAGGTCGATCCCTACATCCACATCCTCGTGACGGGCGAACACTCTAACACAAAAGCTTAGGAAGAGGCAGTCGAAGCGCGCAAACGATTGACCGAAAGCCGGGAAGCGCTCGTTGTCGAACTCCGACACTCCGGCCTGGAGCCGCCGTTCAGCCATGCGCACATCAGCGAGACGGCCATCCACCGCGAGATCCTGCACATCTACTACCACGCCCGCCCGGAGACGCGGGTGATCTACAACCTCGGGCACGACCGCGAGCGCGTGGAGGAGGAGAACTGGGTCATCCGGTGGATGCTGTGGCATGTTTTTCGGTACCGCGACAACCGGAACCGGAACCGCAGGGGCCCGCCGAACGGGAGCCCGGGTGACGACGAGGACGATGAGGACGACGATACCGAGTCCGGAGATGGCTCCACGAGCGCGGGAGGGTCGTCGACGAAATGTGAGTCTGTTCCCAGCAGATCGGAGGGTGCTTGTTGTGCTGGCGATGCGATGGGTTGACTGACTGACTTTCTCACAAGCTCCCACTGGCGCGGCCTCGACGACGCGGTACTGGGACCCCGTGAGGAACGGCTGATGTTGCTCCTTGCAGCCGCTATACCCAGGACGGTCGCGCGAGCTTACTTTTTGCGCCGCGTGGTTGCCCCATCGTGCCGTCGTTCCAAAACGCGACAGCTACCCGGGGTATGCTCCAACACAAGCGCTGCAACCGCGCAGTGCGCCGGCTCAGGCCTTCGACGCAATCAGGTGATTCGCTCCCAAGGCCCAATAGCCAGTTCGCGTCAGCCATCAAGCCACGGACTCGAGAACTCCTTTCTCCGAGGAAAGCGGGAACGGTGTAGGCAAAGCTCCACCCTGCCATGCACTGCCACACGACACGACGCCCACATGCCGAGCTCGAAAGAAACAAGCATACCCACACGCGTCAGAGTAGAGCGCAATCCCCCCCCCAACTGCGTTGGCGCAGCGGGCGTGCAGACAAGAAGCGTGCGGTCAAAAGCAGGGAAAGCCAGCCGGGCTTGCCCTAATATCGGTCGATCGGATCGCTCGGAGGCTACACGTACATGTACCTAATCGTCGATCTGGGTTTCACCGCTCCCCGGGGCACATGCAATTAGGCTAGGTCGTCGTTACTATAGGGCGAAGATAGATGAATTGATTGAGGGGAGAAGTTGAGGCGATGACGGGTCTTCGGGGAATGCCGTGTAGCGCGCGCGAATATTTACTTTCTTGCTGGCTGGCGTGCATCGCGGGCAAAGCTGGTGGCCATCTCGGTTTATGTACATGTAGCTTCTCACTGTAGCTGGCCAGTTGCAGCGAGCGAGACACGGATGGAGGTCATGGTGATGCATGGGGAAGGCCGCCAGATGCTCCGCTGTCCGGCACTTGCGGGAGCATCGGCATGCCGAGTTGATTGTCGTGCACGGAGTAATAAGCGCTGGAAAGCAATATATGTCCGTGTAGGAGGTACAGTGCCTTAGCGGTGACAGGCGTGGACGCCGCGTGGTTGTCGGCATTTGCCCGAGAGGACCCTGCCGATTCCCGACACATCGCGGCGTGCCGCTTTGACGCACTCTCGCCACGGAACATTTGATGTGTACCATGTACATGCATACAAGGAACGAAAGTCCGGGGGATCGATATAGACGGTATGACGGTAAGAGCAGAATACATAGGTACATCGTCAAGTGAACTGCCGAAAACCACATGCAACCAGGTTGCTTCGGGGTATACCACACAAAACGCGTTCGCGCCTCGCATCATATGCCTCCGGCGTTATTACTACTCACGAGCAAGCATTCATTCATTCACCTCTTATTCGGCGCGAATAGATCCCGCCAGAACTGCTTGAACCCATACTGCGGCTTCCTCTCATCATGCACGTGCGCCGCGCGATCCATGGCGAATTTGTCCAGCACGCCCCCGGGTTTGTGCCCGATGACCTCCACGCCTCGGATCTTGGGGGCGAGGGCGCGCTCGCGGATCGCGGCGGAGACGGTGGGCGCGACGTCCGCGAAGCAGGTGCGCAGCTCGCGGTCGAGGGAGAAGTAGGGTTTCTTGG
Source organism: Friedmanniomyces simplex (assembly GCA_005059865.1). Classification (NCBI taxonomy): domain Eukaryota; kingdom Fungi; phylum Ascomycota; class Dothideomycetes; order Mycosphaerellales; family Teratosphaeriaceae; genus Friedmanniomyces; species Friedmanniomyces simplex. The sequence continues at coordinate 2,266 of NAJQ01000367.1, forward strand.
CCAGGTCTGGGGCCATGAGGTTGTAGGAGCGGGTTAGGCTGTTGAGGCTGTCGATGGCGGTGCGGAGGTAGGAGGTTTCGGTTTGCTCCCATTGCGGGTCTCGGAAGGGTGGGACGGTGGGCTGTCTTGGCTTTTCGGGCGATGCGGAGACTTCGAGTTGTTCGGCGGTGACCTTTATCACAGCTTCCGGTGCTTTGAGGTTCCCATTGTCGTCGAATGTCTGCTCGAGGATCTCGATCTCTGCATCAGGTCTCTCGCTGGCCGCGGGTGTGGGTTTGAGCTCGCCAGAGAGCGTGATCTGGGAGATGTGGCCTCCATCATCGACGGCATTGACTTGCTCCACTTTCTTCGTGAGCGGGTTTGTCCAGCTCTCCGCAAACGCATACTCGTCCGCGAGCCTCGTCTGTCGCTCCAATGGCCCGCCTTTACTCGCTATCGACCGCGATACATGGCGTCTCCAGTCCACCCTGAGCCTACTCCGGAACCTCGTCGCAGTCGAGACGAGCTCCTGCTGCTTCTCAATCCAGGGCGGCACGATCTCCTGCTTCTGAATCATCTTGTTCATGAAGTACTCCGTAGTGTCGAGAAATGGATTGCTCGCATTGTAGTCCCTCACAATCTCCTTGCCTCGTGGTAGGTTCTTGAATTGGCCTCGTGCGATAGCGTCTTCGATGCGCTCGTTAGCCAACGAGGCCAATCCCTGAACCGTAGCCGGTACTTGGCGTGCGCCTGCCTGAAACCGGGCCTTGAGCTCTGCGCGCAGTTTCTTACGCTCTTGCTCAGACAAGCTCGGGTCTTTCGAAGTGGCGTATGCTGAAGTCTTGTCTCGCGCGGTAGCTAGCCGAACACCCGTTCCTGGTTTGCTGCTCGACCGACCGGTGTCCACTCTCGTTGGTTGACGTACGCCCGGTACCCTCGGCGGGAGTCTCAGAGGCTTATGCGCATCATTGAGCATGCGAAGAGAAGCATCCCCGATGCTTTCTGTACCGGTCCATGCCTGAGCCGCCGCTATGTCTCTCGTTCCCTTTCCGGCACTGCTCGGTACGCTCGCCTGCGCGAAAGCGTTCGCGTTCTCATTCCGAAAAGTGGCACTAGCAATCTTCTCTTCCAGCTGCCTCTTCAGATCCTCCCCGAAGCCCGCTTCCTCCACCGCTTTGACTGCACTTTTGCCACCAGTCTCCAGGCTCTCCTCGCTCATCTGCTCCAGACGCCGCGACAATGCTCCCCTCTCTCGCTCCGCCCCTCCACCTGATCCATGATCATTGCTTCGCTTCTCCGGTGGCGAGGCTGCGTTCGAGGCGAGGCGCACATGCTGCGTGGGTCGGAGGTCATGCCCAGGGGTTCGCAGGCGAGCGCAGGTATACGGGATGGATCTCCTGACTCCTTGCATCCAGCAAACCAGTTGTTGCACCTTTGATGGACGAAAGACAATCCGACGGCGAGAGCGATGTCATGGATCTTACGGACGGATCGGAAGGATTGGGCCGGACGCTAGCCTCGTATGGAGAGGCTATTCGGGCTCTAGCTATATCAAGAGTCAATATCATCCATCTAACACCTATATCAGTGATATATTGACCTCTAATAGCTCGGTTAGGGCTGCGTTATCTATCCAACTGGGCTTGCCATCAATGCGAATGCGGGCTGACTTCAATGTCTTCCTCCCATCGATCACTCCTCCGTCTCGAGCTGAGCATCACAATGCTCTCCGACGGGCCAACAGAATGGCAGTGCAAGACATCAGAGCGTCCGACTGCGCAGATTGTGGCGGAGGCTGTCCTTGTAGGGCCACGGCCTAGGCAATCATGGCAAGTATATGTAGATACTACTTCCACACTGTCGTAGTAGAATCACATACACACCTCAGCCCACTCCAAACCCGAGAAGACTGCAGAATACAAGACATTTTACAGAGTCCCATCATCCTGTTTGATCAATCCCCAAAGATGCCTTCAACACCGATCCGCAAGGTCCTCATCACAGCATTCGGCGACGTCGACAACGTCAATGTCGTCTCATCCACCATCGATGACCCACCGACAAACCATGTCCAAGTCCGGATCGTCTATAGCGGCTTTTCAGGGACTGACATCAATATGAGGCTGGGAAAATACCCAAGGCAGAAGGCTGCCCCCTTGACCCCAGGCTACTGCTTGGTCGGCACCGTCGAGAAGAACAGTCCCGGCAGCCGCAATTTCGCGCCCGGCGACATGGTCGCCTGCCTGACCGTCTACGACGCCGAAGCCGAGCTCGCCAACGTGCCCGAGAAATACCTCATCCCAGTTCCAAAAGGCCTGGACTTGGAGAAAGCCTGTGCTCTCATCGTGGATTGGACCACGGCATACGCCATGGTCATGCACACTGCCAAGGTTCACGCCGGCCAGAAGGTCTTCGTTCACGGCATGAGTGGCGCGGTGGGCTACGCCCTGGGTGTGCTGTGTCAGCTACAGGGAGCTGAGGTGTACGGCACAGCCTCGCCGCGCAACCACGAGGTCATCAGGAGTCTGGGATGGACACCGTACAACTACAGCAACAAGGACTGGATCGCGGCGATGCACGGGAAGGGAGGTGCTGATGTGGTGTTCGATCCGCTCGGTTTCGAGTCCTGGGACGAATCGTACAGCATTCTGTCTTCCAACCATGGCTTGTTGATCGGGTACGGAGGCAATCTGGCCACGCTCAATGATCAGCCGGCCCGTGGCGTGCTGTTCCCGACTATTAAGTTACTGTGTAAGTTGGCCGAGTATAATCCACTGGTGATGCATCCAAGGCTGACATCTTCTGGTATGAGTAGCGCGGAACCTCATGTGCCCGGTCGTGCACAAGAACACCAAGTTCTTCTACATCACCCGAGACGACAAGACCTTTGGTCCTGACCTGCAAGCTTTGTTCGGGCTGCTGGCGGGCGGGAACATCGACGTACGCATCAAGGCCGTCTTCGACATGGATGATGTTCAGGAGGCGCACAGGAGCTGGAGCAAGCCATTGGGCATTGGGAGCATGCTCATGAAGGTATCTCGGAAAGCGTGATCTGATGGATGCGGCCCGTCCATCTTTCCGCAGACACGACCCTCCAAGAGGAATACACCTGTCAAGCGACCAGCAGCAGCATCCCACTCAATCGCCGACCCGCATCTCTTACTGCAACCGCACCTCCGGCCGCACATTCTCCCTCTCTTCCTCAGTTAGCTCAACCCCAAAGATCTCCCTCAGTGCATCCACTCTCTCCTTCTCCGTCTTCATCTCTCGGATCACCTCCTTCTTCCCGCCCATCATCGGCCCGTCCGTCTTCCTCACCTTATCATTCCCTAACGTCACATCGCCCACAACCTTCTCGCCTTCTTCATCCAAAGTCATTTTCATACACAATACCATATGAGTAAAGAAAGACTTAGGTGACGTCGACGTGAACCTGCGAAACGAAGGGTCAAGGTAGTCAGTAACCTGGCTCACGTTCCGGATCACTCAACCCATCATTATCTTACCACAACATCATCTCATAGTCCTGCGGCAGGAACTCGGTCTCCGTAAAACAAACCACCGGCACCCACTCATCCGCCCGCACCTCCTCCCCCTCCTCACCAGCCCCCCAAGGCTGAAAACAAACATCATAACACCACAGCTTCTGCGCCTCCTCCTCCCTCTCCGCCGCATGCTCCGGTATACTCCGCCACTGCAGCCGGATCCGCCTCGGAGCAATACTCTCGCACTCAAACCCGTCCCGCAGCGGGTAGGGCATATTCGGCCCGAAAGCGCCCATCCCCACGTCCACAACCCACCACTCCCCGTCGAACCGCACGAGATTCAGCATATGGTTCCAGCCATCGAACGTCTGCCCCTGCTGCTCGCGCGTCTCAGCATTGGGGCTCATCATTCTGCTCACCCTGCCCGCGCAGTTCCGGACGTCGTAGCCCATGGATCGCAGTACCGTGCCGAAGAAACCGTTGTTCTCCATACAGCGGCCGCCGCGGCCGTATTTGAGCCCCCGCTCCGCGAATCTGGTGTAGAGGTCGTCCATATTGAGGCTCATGGATTTGTGCTTGGAGTAGTGGATCTCAAGGTTCTCGAAAGGGACGTTGCAGACATGGTAGCGGGCGAGGGCTTGCATCAGTGGGAGGCCATGTTCCTTGGTCCGGGCCAGGGATGGGTCGGAGAGCACGGGCGAGTCCAGGTACTTGTGCGGTATCTTGATCCGCTTGAAGTACGTCTGCAGCTGGTCGTCGCTGTATTTCGGCCTGTTCTCTGAGTTAATCGCCATCTGCGCCTGCCGGTTGCCAGAAGTCGTATGCGCCATCGTGTTGACGTGCCAACGGATACGTGTGACCTCCAGTAGACAATTAGCAGTTCGTTGAGCGCTTACCAAAGACCATCTACAGAAGCAGCACTGTTGGCCGAACAGGTTTCGCAGAGTAGAAATACTCGCTCCGAGATGGTCTGAAGTACAGGTACCTCATGTACCTTCGATCGAAGAGCTTGGACCCTGCATAAGCGGCCAAACATGAATCCCTACTCGATATCAAAAGCAGTCCGGCAGCGAGTCAGTGGAATCTTGGAATTTCACCCGGACTGATTGGTCTGGCGTGATAAGCCCTTGCTCGGCCAATCGCTGGCCGGGCATGGAATCGCATATCCTTGGGGGAAAATTCGCCGGGATGATCCGAAGGCTGTCTACTAAGATACAGGCCGCGAATGGCAACCTTCGCATTTTTGACCACGCCCTCCTGCGAAGTGGGTGAGCGCAATGGTGCAGGCTATATTCTCTGGCCAATTCTTACACGCCAAATCTACAGACTCACCCTACCCCATTGTCATACTACCCACCAGCAGCCGCCACCTCCCTCGTCTGCACCTCCAACGCCCGCCTATACGCCTCGCTCGCCTGCCGCAGCGCCCCAACCGTCGGCCTAACCATCTCGTCCACCACCGCCTTGCCGCCGCCCACCGCACTCTCGTCAATCCTGCGCTTCTTCCCCGTCCGCTGAAAGTACTCCTTTACCTGGCCCCGCATCTTCTCTAACCGCTCTTGTCGCTCCTTTTCCGCTTGCTCGCCCACGGCGTTGATGCGGTCGAGCGAGCGGTCTAATGTGGAGACTAGGCCAGTGAGCTCGGCAGTGCGGGAACTATCGCCCGAGAGGAACAGTGTCCAGAAGTAGTGCAGGAATTCGGTTGTAGTGTTGTGAGTGATGGTTAAGGTGTCGAAGACGGACTGGCTGAGGCCTTTGAGGTTGTGGGCATCAGTAGAGGCGTTCCGCCGGCGCTGGGAGACGGAGGAGAGAATGGAGGTCGAGGCTCCGGTAAGTGCAGCGTGGGAACCGATGCGGTTTGAGACTTTCTTCGTTGACGTGCCGTTTGAGTAAGTGCCGTTGGGCTCGTCATCCATGTCTTCGTCGTCGTCATCGGAGTGGAAGCCAAGTACGCGATCGAGTTTGAGCGTGCCTTGCTCGTCACTGCCGAGGTGCTGTGGCTGCACATCGTCTTGCAGGGACGAGATGACCTTAGCCGGGTCTTGCTTCGCATATAACCGTGCATCGGCGGACAAGTCGTCCTCTCCCGACGCACCAGTATACCGTTGCTGTTCCCGCACATTGAGCACGACTCGATTGTCTGTGTCTTGCATCGCCAGATCACGCAACTGCAATTGCTCGAACGTGCCTTCGTCCATTCCGATCGGCGCATGCGCTTCACCGTCCTCGGGCGCCACATGGCTGAGCAGCTTCTCACTCATCTGATTCAGTAGATGCAGAATTGGCCGGTCGTGTTTGCCGGCCCGCATCTCGTAGTCGCCTTCCAAGCGGAACTTCGTATTCTGCTCGTTGCCTTCTAAATCGATGATGTGCGGTATGTGAGCTGTAGACGCCGGACCAGAGGCCTCCTGGTACTCAAGATAGCGGTCCAGGGCAGGATCAGTTGGATCATTCTTCTCTATGCGCAGACCCTTCAGCTTCTTGAGTAATCGCGAGGCGAAGAAGCGCGACCAGAAGATCTTCGGATCGGCAAATGGCTTCGGCACGGTTTCGTTGTAGGCCTGTCTCACCACTGGATACTGCTTGAAGATGAGAGAGACCTGCTCCTTGGTCATGTTGAGTGTCTTGATGGGTTCGCCATCCGCGCCGATGATGGTGTTGTACTTGATCTCCGGTAGGACGTTATACTCGCCTTCCTTCTGCGCCTTCTCCATCGCATGTGCACGCAGCAGGTGAAGACGTGTAGACCAGAACTGCGCGGTGAACTGCGGCACGGTCACTGCTTCGGGCTTGTCCCTCAAGGCTTGCGTAAAGCGGTCGTTGAGCGCTTTGCTGGACTCGAGCAGCGAGCGCTGCAGTTGGAAGTCGGATCTCAACCGGTTGTCGTCATACCAGCCCTCGTCCTGCGGCTTCGCAGATAGAGCCTTCGCTATCGCCATGGCGGCGCTCTGACCGGCGTCGCCTCCGCCGTTTTGCGCGGCTCCCGGGGTGCCCACAGCCGGCGCAAGAGATGCTGCAGCGCCAGCCTTGCTCGCGGAAATGGCATCCCTCAACGTGTCGGTGACGGCCACCTGCTCCTTCCGCGCCGCATCCTTGCTCGTGAAGCTGAAGACATAGCTGTCATCCTTCACCAACACCTTCAGCGCGACCTTAGCGCTTGCTTCACCCGTCTGCTGTAGGTTGGTGATGTCGGCGATGGCAACCTTCAGGGTGGGCGTTGCACCAGGCGGTGTGGAGGGGGTCCAGAAGAGATGCTTCTTGTCGACGGCGAGGCTGCCATTGGTCTTCTTGTAAGAGACGGACGTTCTGGGTGAAGACATGGTGCGTTCGTGATGCGTGCAGGCTGCGTGGGTCCAGATTTGGCCTCGCTTGCCGGCAGCCGAGCCGTGTTTTCATTGGCTACGATTCACCTCACCCCGTCTGTTTCCAAGAACTCGACAACCACGTTGACAGACTCACCTATCGACATTCAACGACATCTCGCCACAGCATGTACACACTAACAGGGCGCAGACATGCTATCCGTGGAGACATTCAACAGTGACGTGATGAGGCAATGAAGTCTCTCGGAGCGACCGACGACTTCTCCTCGAACCTGTTCACTCGGGTCGGACGAGGCTTGACTTTGGGAGTTTTCACTTCGGTGTCACTCACTACTTGCGCGACATCCTCGCAGCCCAAGATTGGCAGGAGAGTGAACTGAGCTGGGCGTCCCAGACCGTACGGAATGCGGACCAGTGGTTGGCTCTGCCCATTTGACCTCCGTGGACTGGGAGTAAATCTGATGAGAGGTCGAAGACGAAGGACTCGAATGTTCAGCGAGATGACGAGTGTCTTGAACTGTGCGGTCGATGCTCATTGACTATCTGATGCTGAACAGAGCTCGATTTGTCGAGCGCGGCTGTGCGAGATTCCCGCCTCGAGCGTCATCCCATATTCGTGTGCCTAGAACAAGCCGAACATACATACAAGCTTACCAGACGATCCGCAAAAGTATCTTCATCTCTCGGAGTGATGCAGGTCCTCATGCAGGTCTTCGCTCCCTGGATGCGATGCGGCTGGCTCACCACTCTCTGAAATTCTCGGCGGAGAGGGATGGCAATCGACCGGGTCAGCCATTATGCCCCCGACACCTTGACTGGGCCTTCACTCGAGGCGGGCAACGAGGCTCTTCGTGTCAGCACCCGCCCCAAGTGAAGAGCAGATGGCGTGGCTGTTCCTTACTCTGATCAAGTGTTTCCTCGATGTACATGCTCCATTGTCCCGATGAGACATCCATGCACAATGATACAATCAGCTTATCTATCCATATCTTCAGAGGCCATAGAATCCGAGATCTACACTGTAAATCTGTTTTCCCTCCAAGACATCTCAATTCCATCTCCGCAGCCCTCCCCAATCACACAGATCCCGGCACGACTCGAACGATCCTACAGCACCTCAAGGCTCAAGCGCACACTCGACCGTCGCACCAGAAACCCGACTTAAACGAGCTGGTCTCTCATTCGTCTCAACACCCCATCATCACGATGCCGACAGCAGGTCTGTCCATCTTGCTTGCACGCCTCGCCTCAGGTCTCGGATCCCGCAATAAAGTCCGACTATGCCACAAGCTACTCAACTGCAACGATCACCACTTCAACGGCGCGAGTCCCACGCCCGAAATAATGGCCCTCCTAAAACAACTCGAGCGCTTCCTGGCGCATGCGACACTCGGCTTGGACGGGTGCAAAGTCCTCCGCGTCAAGAGGGTACTCTTAGGCTTCGACTTCGCAAGGATAGTGAGCAGATTGGCACGCTTGGCGGTCAAGTTCGGGCTCTGGGAGAAGTCGAATACTACCTGGACTACCCTCAACGCAGATCCGACGGTGACCTTCGCGGCGGAAAGCAGGGTTGAAGATGTGCAGACACGATGGTGCGTCGCATTCCTAGGCATTGCCTTCGGCGGGGCCTGGACCCTCCTGCGGTCAAGCTTCCCCGAAACAACGGCCCGCTGGTCTGAGGTCCGCACACACGTTGATCGCACGGTCGGATCCCCTTCAGGCGAGGAGCTAGAGACACCAAGGCTCGCCACCATTCCAGCGGAGTCTCGCTTCCTCGTGCTGTGTCTCTACCGGAGCAAATTTGCCCAGGCACTTCCGATGCGTACTGGCTACCCGAGCAGCACTTCCTCCCTAGGACTCCGTGCCATCCGCTGATGATACTACAGGGCACGATGAATCGGCGAAGGTGTCTTGTGGTGCTTGTGGTGGACCGACGCGCGAGACGGTTCTCTGCGCTTCGATCTAATGTCGATGAACTCGTTGGGGAGTTACGCATTGGAGACATTGGGAGCTGATGGCCTCCGAACCGGCGATGAGTATACTCTTCTCTTTTTGGTGCTATGAACAGTGGCAGGGTAAGCGGTTGAGATATTAGACATGGATCGAAAAAGTGTATCGCCCTTGAACCGACCTGAAGTAGGCTTCGGTATCCCACGTACGACGCCACTGAACGTGAGCTCTACTTCTACGTGACATTTTGCTGGGCGACCAAATGTTCCGAGGAAGCGGGCTCTCTGCGGCTACACCGCGCAACTCGGATCACAACGTAGAAGGGCCGTCGAAGGATGGAAACCGGGGGCCCCGGTAGGCTACTGACTCGTCGGGTATTCTCAGTCTTCGACTCTTCGCAGTCTGGTGAACATGCTTGAAGAGCGCAATTGCCAGCGTTCCGAATACTCACGCTAAGTCCAGTCCTGCGACCATGTTGAGGTTTGAAGATGTGGTCAGCACCTCACGCAGGCGAGTGCGTTTCCAAGGAAGCAACATGTGACATTGGCCTTTCCGGCGCCAGGGCCCGTGCGGTCTGCCCTACGAGGCGATGCGGCGGCTCCGCGGGCAAGAAAGATCGCCTGTGCCGCCACCAGATTGCCAGGGCAGGCACATGATGAGCTCGTGCGCGAGCCTTCCAGGTATGACGCAGGGCTGGGTGGCGCGGAAGCTTGTTGCCATCGATATGGCCGTTTCGTGTCGGAACGAAGTACGAGTGCTGGGCTGGTGATGATATTAACGGCGGTGCCGGTAGTACAGCACAAGACCGTCGACACCGACAGGGACCCATGATAGATCCGGCGTCAAGGACCTATTTGGCCTTCGGTGGTATGTTGGCTGTGTGTCCGCTGTGTCGTCTCTCCTTTCTACCTTTATGGCCCAAGAGTGGCGCACGCTTCAGTCGGTAGATGAACGAGGTGCCGAAATACGCCCTGTTCGGTGCGACACGCCGATGAGCCCTTCTTACGATAACCAGGTATTCCCATGCTTTGGCGGACAGGCATGCCTTGGACGTTGGCCCTAGTTTGTCAGCGTAAACTCCACGGCCGCGTGTATGCTTCCCAGGGCAAGCAGCGAGATTCGCAGTTTCGTGCACTGCATCCAAACCCATGAGACGCGCCACACAAGCCAGTCGTTCCATCGCGTGCACACGCATCCATCTGTTACACGGGCTGACGAGATGGAGGCGTGAACGTGAGAAGGTGATGAAAGGCTGAAGTCGGATTCCAATTTCCAAAGCCCCGACGTTCAGCGCTCGCTCCACCAGGGTGCCTGTGCGCGAGCGGCGCAGTGAACGCGAAATGAGATCTGTGTTCCTTCTCCCGCCCTTCCAGAAGCTCTATCGCAGGACAACCCTCCCGAGTCCTGATGACGGCCCTTGCGTAAGGCGGTGCCAGCCAAGCTTACGGTATGAGAGCAGCATGGCGTCAACCGGCCGTCTCATGGAAGCCTTCTAGCGGCCTTCTGTAGCAAGAGACAGATTGCTCAGGGCCTGGTAACATGAACCTTCGACTACACGCCGTCCTCGTGCGTCAGTCCTCCCTGCTGCCCAGCACCGCAGTATTGTTGCTCGTAACTCGTATGCCTTCACCGTCGGCGCTGCCGCCCAAAAGGAAGCGAATATGAGACAGGGTTAAACCTGTTAAGCTTGCCTTGGGAGTCACTCGATATGCAGGGGACGCACTCGACTCGGTTTCGACCGTGTCGTTGCTGGCACCAATCGAGACGCCTTGGCCACGTCCAAAACGTACGGGCCTTGTCACACATGACGCTCTCAGCAGGGCCTTTCGCCGCCACGGCCGCCTGGCAGAGGCAGATCCGGGCCATATGGCTTTCGGTAGCAACTAGTACGGTGTGCCTACCGCTGCAGGGCTTGTGCGGTGGGCGTGCAATCTCGTTATGTCTATGGCGGTGCTGCTTGCCTTGCGTATATGACACAGCCATGATCGGCAAAGGTGCTTTGGACACTGGGTTGGATCTTTGCTTTGCGTTGTAGACTTTGATTCCTTCCAGTATCTGCACCGTACGCACAGGCTACGACTACACGAGCAGACTACAATCCTTCGCGAACCTCAAGCAGTCAACAGCGGAACGCGAGGCCTTCTGTGAAGCCCGTACATTCTACCTCAAGCTTGAAAGGCACCACAGGCTGGCAGGACCGTCGCCTCCATCACCACGCCCCCACTGCCGAATTATTGCCCAAATCGCGGAGATCGTGAACAGCACCCAAACGATACCATTTCGTCGCCAAGAACTCCTTCCACGAAGACGATACACAGACGCAGCTTGCCGACATCGCGACTTGGTCGGTCCTCAAACGAAGCCGCCGCGGAAGATCCTCAGCCGAGGAGCCACCAAGAGCGCGTTTGATCTCTCGCTGACCTCGCCCTCGAGCGCCACACGACCGCCCGTGAAGGTTGAACTCGCAGTGTTTGCCTCGATTGCGCATACCCATCCAGGCACGGGAGAAGTCGATCAATACCGGCAGAGTCGGGCCAGAAGACGTTCCACGCAGTCATCTCGACCGTGTGTCGCCGCAGCTCCTCGGTAGGTTGCGGATCGACGGAGAGAGCACGTTTGGCGTCACCAGTACCGGTGAAACAGATTGCACTGTGGTCAGCGGATTACCTTGTCGACATCTCCGTCCCGATCAAGAGTGTGGAATAGGGCGGCAAACAACCTGGAGTTGGTCGAATTGGAGCGCGGGAGATTTTATTAAAAGAAGCGGGCGGACCGGCGGACTAAGCCGGGCGAGCTAGTCGTCTCAAGTTCCCCATCAGAGACAGGGGGTCTTCCTCACGAGTCTGTGCGCATTGCAACGCGAAACGCAGCAGAACACCAGCACCACTCACTTTCTGCGCTGTTGCATCTTCATTACCATTGCTGTTGCTTGTGCCGGGAGGCTCGAGGAAGGTGCGAACACATTCAAGGTACGTTTTGACCATCCTGCTCACCCAGCGCACGCGCGTCCGGGGCATCGCGAAGCCCAGTTACACCTCCTTTTCCTCGACGCCGGACGCGCAGCGCTATCCGCGGGCACTCGCAGCGACCGACTCATCACATCCGGCTGTGGGCAAACAGTTCCTGCCTTTTACGGAAGACAAAACTGACGTGTCACCTGGCTTTGCAGTGTTGTTGTTGCAGCGCAAGCTGGGACCTCCATCAAGACGCACGACCTCCCGCCCATCGCCTCCGAACAGACCACCACCCGCAACCGGGGCCCGCACGCACCGATACACACGTCACATATCGCATACTGCTGGGCAAGCGACGTGTGGTAAGAGAGCATACCCGTTCACACATACTGGTTAGTGGTGGCATCACGTGCTTTCACCGAGTCAAAGCGGACTCGGCTTCAGTAAAAAGTTCGACGAAGCGGTTAGTGAAAGATATTGCTGTGTGCATTGTATGGCTCTACCATCCATCGCTTCACTGCTTCTCGCACCGCAGCGCAAGAGGAGGGACAGCTTTGTCGACGCCATGGACCTCACCAGCTTGCTCAATACTAACAGATCAGCGTCAGCGACAGGCCACAGAAACATGCAATACGAAACTCCCCTACCCGTCAATATGACCCACGACATGTCCAACGGACACTACGCCGGACAACAGACCCTCTACGTGCCGACCGCGAATGGCCGGATAAAGTCGGAGAATGGCTCTGACCGCGCCATCTCGCCTCACAACTCCGAGCACTCGTCAAGATACTCGTCCCAGACACCGCAGCAGAACAACATGGCCTTTCTCGCCAACCAGCTGAATGGCATTCAGAGGTATCCTTCGCCGTCGATGCCACAGCACGGTACGATGCCCATGATCCAGCACACATACCATCCGAACGTCGGCACCGATCAGTCATATCAGCAGCAGGCGCAGGCTCAGATGGGAGCAGTTCAGACCCCGATGCAACAAGATCAGAGTGGTGATGGACGACCCAGTAGCACCGGGCTGCCAAAGGCTTTTGCGTGTTCGACATGCGCGAAAGGCTTTGCGAGACGGAGTGACCTTGCGAGACACGGTAGGGTTGACAGCTGTCGCATGTTTGGTGGTACCATGCTGACAGAAGCACACAGAGCGGATACACAGTGGCGTTCGACCTCACGCCTGCGACTTCCCGAACTGCCCCAAGCAATTCATTCAGAGATCTGCGTTGACTGTGCACATGCGCGTGCATACTGGCGAGAAGCCTCACATGTGCGAGCGATGCGGCAAGGTACGTTGGGCTGAGATAGGTAGGAAAAGCCTTCACTAATTGAATTTGCAGCCCTTTAGTGATTCCAGCTCACTCGCTCGCCACCGCCGCATACACTCCGGCAAAAGACCCTACAAGTGTCCTTATGCGGATTGCCAGAAGACATTCACGCGGCGCACAACCCTCACACGCCATCAGAACCACCACACTGGCACGATTGAGGAGTCGGAGGCAGCGACTGCTGCGGCTCTGGCGTCTCGCGTGTCGATGGCAACGCAGAGATCGCGGGGATCTGATGACGAGGACGGTTACTCGCAAGATGGCAAGTCGCCCATGCCTCAGCATCCGGACAGGGCGTCGTCGGCGTCTCCTGCTGTCGGCGTGAACGGACTACCGCAGATGTCGAGGCAGTCATCGGACCTGTACATGCACGTCTTGAACAATGGTGGCATCCCGGTGGCCGCTCAGTTCCAGCAACACCTACGCAACGAGATGCAAGGATCGCCTCGGCCGCAGTCGCCCGCGCAGTATCCCATGCCTCCGAGTACCGCGCCGCAGAGGCCGTCACTCACATCAAATCCGTCCTCCGGTTACAATCCACCGCAGATCCTGGAGCCTCCGACGGTCAACACCCAGCACCAGAACGGCAGCGGCGGCAACAGCCCGCACATGGGCGGCCCGATGGGCTGGCAATCGCCGCATCACGCCATGACGAACGGCCACCAGAACGATTACTCCTACCCGGATCCCAATGGCCAGTATGCTACTGCAAACGCGGCCATGTACTACCAACAACAGCCGGTTCAGAGACCGCACAGCACTGGTCCGTTGGACTACCCGCAATTGCGTGCGCAGGAGATGTGGGCTCAACACCCGCAATAGGATGCCGATGTTGAGACAGCCGACTCCAGCACTCAGACTGCAGACCTTGCCATGAACCATCACGGACACGGTACCGGCATTCAGCACTCAATCGAGGACGCAGACCTTGCAAGTGCTGACGGCGGTGCGTGATTGCTGCCTCGACTTTTACTGGCGTTAGACTGGCTACCCGGAGAGATACCCGATTCATTTTACTGGCGTAATGTGCGATACCGCGAGGCCGCCCGGCGTTCTTCTGCGCGATACGCTGCACTTGCTTGCTTGCTTGCGAACTGTCTTTACAGTATAATTCACCGACACCCACCTTTCCTATGTTGCATGACTACCGGCGGCGGCGACCGAACTAATCTGATACTTTCGCCACACCACAAAATAGGTTGAGTGGCGAGGCCAAAAGGGGAGTAGTGGGAAGGGGGACATGACGACTACGACTGCGGTGTACCATAGTGGGTCCTGGGCTGGGCTGGGCAAGAGACGGGTGAGTGCGCCCACGTGCGCCTTAGAATGTGAATGGGCTCGCGAGAGGCGTCGAACCTGTGCTCAACAGCCCTGCGATTTGCAGCAGAGCGGGCGCAAACGTTGGGATGACCTGAGGCTGTGTGAGAGTATCTGGGGCGCACATGTGTGAGTAGACAGAGAGACAGAGAGTGTAATATGCAATCATCTCCGATCCATCGGGCTCAGAAAATATCCAGATTGCGCAACGTCGTAAACCTTACCATGTGAAGCTGTGAGGCTCAAGGAAAGCATAAGCGCCACCCAAGCCAAGGAAACAGCGGGCGTGTGTCGCGTTTTCAGCCTAGCGCCCCCGCATGACCTCTCATGCCACCACTCTCCCGCCCGCAACAAACCTTTCATCATCTTTGGTAACGAACGCGACTCGCTCGACTATTGCTGACAGGTGTTGCCATCATCTTTTTGGATGATATCTTCTTGAGGCGGACTTACTTTTGCTCTTGTTTGCACGACATAACCGACTGCACCTGGTGACGCACGCGCCTGCCTACCACGCCTACCTACCTGCGACCTCGACTGCTGCGCGCGCGAACATACGATACGATACGATACGACCGGGTTGCCCCGCATACCTTACAACAACAACAACAACAACAACAAAGTACCAATCAGATGTCGATCGCGAGGGGCTCGCCGGCGAATCGAGTTGCGAAGAGAAGATCATCGGGGTCGAGCAGTGGGGGAGTGAGGAGAGGGGGGACGAGGCAGAAGCAGAGGAGCAGGTTGGCGTATGTTGTACACTTCACTCCGCATGCCCCACTACATGCGCTACATGGAGTATCGTGGAGGCGGAGCGTCACTTCGGGAACAAGTGCAGCGACACATGAGGCTTCAGTGATGCAGAAAAGCACGATTTGCGGCCTGTATAATGCCGGAGAGCTTGGCTAACCCTTGGATTACCCGTTACAGGTCTGAGGTCTCGGATACGGCTTTGGCATGCATACTACCCAAAGACGACACCAACATGGCAGCAGCAGTACGCGAAGAGGGGATGGACTTGGAGATGCTGGACAGCCAGGAGTACTTCGACGCGCATTCCCAAAACGAGCGACCCCTCTGTCCGATCACGGATGCGGATGTGAATCCCTTCCCGCTCATGAAGATGCCGGCCGAGATCAGGAATGAGATATATCGAGCGTGCTTAACGCGGCCGTTCAACATCTTGCTGTCGAGGAAGGAGCCGCCACCGCCGGAGCCGAAGTCAAAGGAGGCGGAAAGCGGAGTAGACGGCTCCGACACCGAGGAGGAAGACGAGGAAGATATCACATTCACGAGCCAAGGCAGGAGTGCATCGAGTGCACGTTCATTCCCGGCGCAAGTGGGAGGCAGTCAGAATCTGCCAGCTGGTTACCGTCCTTGGGCGAATCGCACTACGCGCCCAATCCGCTTTCTCACGAGTGCCTCTTCAGGCCAAGCAACTGCAGGCGCCGGTACCACCAGTAGCACCATCACTTTCGACCCCTCTGCCTCGGGCTCTGCTCAGCTGACCAGCAGTGCTGCGGTTAAGCCGGAGCCGCCACGAGTACCGCGCCCGCAAGACGAAGACCCGCTCCTCATCAACCTACTCCGCTGCAGCAAAACCGTCTACCAGGAAGCCCGCAGCATCCTGTACGCCGAGAACCTCTTCACCCTCGACCTCGACACCGCTCTCCCGACCCTCGCGGCTCTGCATCAGCGCTCCCGGCGTCAGATCAAGCACGTCGAGATTGAGATCCCGTGCTACAACGAGATCCTCGAGCGCTTCCAGGAGACCGTCCGACTGAGCCTACGCTACTGCTGGGGTTTGAAGAAGTTCGTCATCCACATGCCGTTCACGCTGCCTGGCGCAGACGGGAGCGGGACCACTGGTAACACCACGGTCTACGCCAACGGCTTCGACATTCTGAGATGGCTGCCGAGGGCGTGCGAGGTGGTGCTGCGCGGCAAAATCTGCACGGAGATTGAGCAGGTGGTGAGCAAGAATGCCAAGTTGGCGAAGACGCTGGACGAGGTGAGTTTCGAAGGCTGTCAAGTCCGGGGTGATGCAGGTGCGGGCGTGGGCAGGCTCGGGTGACAGGCAGTGTTGGCGAGTCAATAGTCGGCTCCGCTGGCGTTGTTGATCTTAGGGCTTTCAACCAGCCTCAAGTGAACCTTTCCATCCTCGTCGTTGGCGCAGACGTCGAGACTCTGCTGCTTTCCCTCTCCACAACATCGGAGTGTGCTTGTGCGCCTGCAGCCACCACGTCGGAGCACGAGAGTGGATTTACATTGGCTTACCCGATCACCCAAACACAGCTCGCTTATGCACGTCGACAATTGATCTCGAACGAGACGGAGCGCACGCCTGGAGCGTAGCGCGCTATCCGATTCGTGACGGAGGATGCTGACTTGGGACTGTTTTGCTGTAGGCCGAGTATCAATCGAGGCAAGGGGACTATGCTTGGACAAGATCGGAGTGAGCGTGGCAGAAGGGGAGGAGGCTCGGAGCCTTGTGAATGGTGTTGGCTTAAGGTTCTCTGGGTAGTGATGGCTGGTTCTGGCGGAGGTTGTCTTGCGTGTGGCACGACGGTACCACGACCTGGATTGAGTGGGATGCAGTCAGGGATATGTGCGTTGCTGTTGGATCGATCGAGTACGTGGTCCCACTTTTGTGGAAAATAAATGTCTTCTTGGAACACGATACTTCTCAACGTGTCCTTGGTGTTGCGGCAGTCTCTGTCAACCCTGAAAACAACACTCCGGGTGCATATAGTCTGGATGAGTGACGTTCTACTACACATGTCGTCGTCGTCGGCATCTCGGCAACCATACGGGCCGGTGCGGCGGCATGGGAAGCCAAAACCCCACCTCGTGAAGTCATCCAGACTCTTCCACGCAAACATGTGAACGATGTCGCTACTAATAACAATCTTCGTCAGCGTGCGTAGGAGTGTTAAGACCTGGCCGCCTTGACAATTGGGAGAGAGTATACAATACAAACGTAAAGCCGCAGGCCTGCGATACCACGCTTGACGAGACGGCAAGAGCAGCAACATCACCCACCGTAGGGGCATTGTCCCTATACAGCACCAGCATGGCGACCGCGAACGGCGACATGTCCTTCGACAGCATACCCGACGCTATAGAAGCCTTCGGTATGCCCACGAGCGAACGTCTCCCCACCCCCCCTCTCCCACTGATTCTCCCCCCCTCCAGCCCGCGGCGAATTCCTCATCGTCCTCGACTCCCCCCACCGCGAAAACGAAGGCGACCTCATCATCGCCGCCGCCGACTTCACCCCGGCCAAATCCGCCTTCCTGATCCGGCATACCAGCGGCTACGTCTGCGCGCCTCTGACCCCGTCCCTCGCCGCCCGCTTGGAGCTCCCGCAGATGGTGAGCGAGAACTTGGATCCCAACCGCACGGCGTACACCATCACGATCGATGCAATGGAGGATGTGACGACGGGGATTAGTGCGCAGGATAGGAGCACAACGTGCCTCAAGCTCGCGGACCCGAAGGCGACGAAGGAGACTTTTAGGCGGCCGGGACACGTGGTACCGTTGCAGGCGAGAGAGGGGGGTGTGAGGGCGCGGGCAGGGCATACGGAGGCTGCGGTGGATTTGTGTCGGTTAGCGGGGAAGGAGCCCGTGGGGGTTATTGCGGAGTTGGTCGAGGATGGGGAGGTGGTGGAGGGGAGGGCGGAGATGAAGGGCGGGTTTGGGATGATGCGGCGGGATGGGTGTTTGGCGTTTGCGAGGCGGTATGGGCTGAAGGTCATCACGATTGAGGATCTGATACGGCACCTGGAGGGCGAGGGGAGAGGGAAGGGATAGGGGCTGGTGGTGTTGAAAAGGGCTGGATAGGCTTGGAAGAACAAGCTATGGACTGTCTGGCTGTGTCTGCTGTCTATGGATTGCCAGTGAGCGCATCTCCTCTTCGGCGTCTCGGCCCAGCGGTATGTATATGTGAGACGGAAGAGACCCCGCTGACCAGGCACACCCTCTCAGCGAGCGCGGATAATGGCGCACATTTTCTGCGTTTTCACGAAGTAAAATTATCCACGACATCGCTTGTCAACGTACCGGATGAGCGTGGGCACGACAAGACACCCTAACGCTTTCTTAAGGCCTGCCTCTTTCCATTCTTGATGCGCGGTGTGAACTCACCCGAGCACAGCTGCGCGATCAGTATTCCCTATCCCGTTGCCACATACCTACTTCTGGCAGCGAGACCCGTCTAACGCCCATGATACTCTGGCCCAAACCAACCATCGCGGTCTCTTACGATCAGACTCGGCTGGTAAATTCTAAGTACTTTGTCTTCTTTCACCTGACTTCATGTACACCGTTAATCGATTACGAGTCTTGAGTCTTTTCCTCTTTCTTCGCAAAAATCATCCAATAACCTGGGCTGCTGTGGTAAGGCCTACAAGTCATCTGAGCACCTGAGGCTGTCTAGGTCCACACAGGATCACGCACGCGCAGAAACCGCCAGCAAGACTTTCCAGGCGAGCGGCATACGCATCGTGTGTGTTCTGCCAAGCCAGACTTATGACTGTTCATTGGCCTTGGAGCAGTGTTACGACTCTGACTAAGATGAATCCCAGCTCGCTGGATTGGCACTTTGGAAGACCCCCAGATGTCACATGAGGCCAGGACCTGGGGTACTCCAGTATAGCTACCCCTAGGACTGGTTCAACCCCCGCTCCGCTCCGCCCTCTTCAATAACGTCTGCTGACCAGGCCATATAGGCAGGCCGCATTGGGATCCAGCGCGCAGTATATAAACTGGCTTTCCTCCCAACTTCAAGACCCTTTTCTTCCAACATCACCAAGTCTTTTATCTTCGCTCACTCGGAATATCACACCTCGGAGAAGAAGCCAGCACGACCCTACCTTTCTACCTGTAAGTGTCTCCGCCTCAAAGTATTGAAGCATGGGGGGCGCTGACCCTATACCGGAGCAGATCACAACACCGTATACACGAGAATCCTCTCCCCTTCCGTAAGTATCTCCGCAGCCGTGTATTTGCAAGGACATCATCGACTCCTGTATACTTGCGTCTCGAGGCTATCACGCACAGGAGATGCATGCCAGGCTGCCAGCTTCTCCGTATCATGCCATCACGACAGAGCATTAGCATCGCCAATACCCCTGCACCGCCCGACAACCATACCCTGGAGAAACCTGCGGCATCTGCCTGCTTCTCCGCGCCGCTTTTCCGAAGAGATCATCACCAGGCCCCATACCCCTGCTCTTTCAAATGCTTCGCGGAGGAGAGGGAGGCACTGCCTGTCAAGATCTCCGTGGCAGCAACAACTATAAACCCCCCAGCTAATCACTATACGAGAGCAGATCCCCAACCCCAGCGCCACAAGACATGGCGTCCGGCGTCCGTCCCGCGCCGAAGGACCTCGTCGCCTCCGTGCGCGACCTCGGCTCCTCCTCCGGAAGTGGCGATGCGGAGAAAGAGGCCGTTGTCGTCAACGGCATCGAGGTCGAGAGCCTCCCGTTCGCCACCAAGGCGGACGGAAGCGCAGACCCCTCCCGTCGCGTCCTGACGGAGGAGAAGGGGTACAAGCACCTCGGCTTTGCGTTCTCGGAGCGCAAGAAGTGGCTCGTCTTGACGAGCATTTTCGTGCGTGCCTACACACTCCAGACGAACGCTCTCCGTCTGTGACATCTGCTAATTCCGACGATGCTAGATCGTGCAAATCTCGATGAACTTCAACGCGGCGATCTACGCCAATGCCGTCCCGGGCATGAAGAAAACCTTCGGGATCAGCGCGTCCAAGGCCAGACTAGGCCAATTCATCTTCTTGGTGATGTACGCGTTCGGGTGTGAGCTTTGGGCGCCGTGGTCGGAGGAGTTGGGACGGTTCTGCGTGCTACAGTGGTCGCTGGGGCTGGTGAACCTGTGGCAGATCCCCTGTGCTCTGGCGCCCTCGTTCTGGATGGTCTTTGCCTTCCGCGCTCTCGGTGGCTTGTCGTCTGCTGGTGGCAGTGTGACTTTGGGCATGGTTCGTCTTGTCTGGTATCATTCGACGTGTGGACTTCTCGCAAATCCGGTTCGCAGGTGGCCGACATGTGGGAACCTGCTGACCAGCAGTACGCCGTCGCCTTCGTCGTCTTGTCTTCCGTCGCTGGATCCGTCGTTGCCCCGATCGCCGGCGGGTTCATCACGCAGTACCTCGCCTGGACCTGGGTCTTCTGGATCTCGCTGATCTTCGGTGCCGTCGCGCAAGCGATCCATGCTTTCGTCCCGGAGACCCGCGCCCCGGTCATGCTCGCCAAGCAGGCCAAGCTGCTGCGCAAACAGGGTCACGAGGTCTATGCCGAGCAGGAACTGGCTGGCTCGCTGCGGAAGCGGATCGACTTCAGGGAGGCCTTCAAGCTCATGTGGCGTCCGTACCAGTTCCTGCTGACCGAGCCCATCGTCGGCTTCCTCTCCCTCCTCTCGGGCTTCAGCGACGCCCTGATCTTCGTCGGCTTGGAGTCGTTCGGCCTCGTCCTGGCAAAGTGGAACTTTGACCACGTGCAGGTCGGTCTGGCGTTCATCGGGCTGATGGTCGGCTACGTCATCGCGTACGTCCTGTACATGTGGGACTACAAGAAGCAGCGGGCCATCATGCAGGGTGATACGGCCAACATGGTACCCGAGCGCCGCCTCCGTCTCCTCCTCTGGCTTGTCGCGCTGGAGCCCATCGGTCTCTTCGGTTTCGCCTGGACGAGCTTGGGCCCGCCCGCCGTGCACTGGATCGCCTTGTTGATCTTCACCGCGTTGATCGTAAGACTAACCCCTCGAACTCCATGATGTGAGTTTTTTGATAGCTGACAATCTTCACTCTCCCAGGGCATCGCCAACTTCGCCATCTACATGGCGACGATCGACTACATGGTGGCGGCCTACGGCCCATACTCCGCATCCGCCACCGGCGGCAACGGCTTCTGCCGGGACTTCCTCGCCGGCATCGCCGCCCTCTACGCGACGCCCTTCTACACCAGCATCGCCAAGGGCACCCGCTGGCAGCTCACCGTCCCCTCGCTGATCCTCTCCGCCATCGCCCTCGTCGGTACAATCCCCGTGTACTACTTCTACATCCGCGGCGAGGACGCGCGGAACAAGTCGAAGTACGCCAAGCAATTGGCCGATGCGCGGGCGGAGAAGCGGGATGAGCGGCAGGAGGCCATCACGCGGGCGTCGTCGCGGCACACCACGCCGGCGCAGAGCCGGAGGACCACGCCGGCGACGTCCAGACGGGGCTCGCTGGAGGTGGCCCAGACGACGTACCAGCGGTCGTTGGTGGGCAAGGCGAGGGGGTACGACGGCATGCCGCCGTCTAGGGCCGGGTCGGTGAAGGGGATGGCGACGGTGAGCGAGAGCGCCGAGCTCGACCGGACAGAGTCCTCGGCGTGATCTCCCGATCGCAGTGCGGCACTCGCGCGGCGGTATGTGCAGACGGGTTCCGGAGGCGCCGTGATGGCACGGAGATGCTGGCGTGCTGGGTCATGTATAATAGTAGGGTGAAATTTCTTTGCCTGCAAATTGTGCAATCAGCCTTATCTCCGACGTGTCTCGAAAGCGATGTGCCGCGGTATAGGTATATCGCCTCCGAGGAAAATTCTGAAGTAGTGGGAAGGCCGTCGCTCTCGCCATCATCTCCACGATGTGGTCAGCGCCTTTATGCCGCGGTTTCCAATACCTCCCCTATCAAAGACTGTAGCAGTAGTAAGAAGACGAGCAGCTGTGCGGAGATCCCCGCTCTTGGAATAGCGCGGCTACGCAACGGTATAGATCTACAGTGTCATACGGGATCTTGCTGTCGGCGAGATGCCCGCCGCTTATGCTTCGATCTCCTGATTCCAGCAGCGTAGCCATGCAGCAGTATACGCCTATTGCATTTCGAGGAAGCACCAATAGTATTGGGAAGCGAGCATCTGCGCCACTATCTCCGGGTTCTGGCGGTGCGGCTGTGCAACGATATGGGATGTATAGGCGCCCGAGATGATGGCAAGGGTAGCAGAGAGGTTGCAGTTAACAGAGTTCGGAAGCTTGGTCCGCTGCAACAAATACTCGGCCTATCGACCGGAGCTGAATCTGCCGATACATTGTCAGTACGCTTCCGTGCAGTACTGCGGGCCTGCGACTGCTCTCGCGTTGCTCACCTGAGTCCTGCGCTCCCCGTGACGTGAATTGCAGCAACTACAACTCCATTGGGCGGGGTTCGTGGCTTCTAATAGCCCTCTGAATCTGGGTATAGAGCAGATACGGTCTTGCGCAGCTGCGGCTACTCGAAGGTGCGGCGGCGAGCTCGTGATGCATGCCCATTTCCACGAATGCCAAATATGGCGAGGTGAGCTAGTCGTCTTCCCAAGGCTCCTGAACCTCACCCGCCGCCGCCGAGTGAGATCCGCATGCGCTCGTGCACTTTCATGCAAGTATGTCGAACAAGCGCCACATGGTTGCTACCCACATCGGCGCTTACCGTCTCTTTGAAGACCCCCTCAAGGTCCTGCACCTCGCCACCAGTCACAATCTCCACCTTGCACCCGCGCGCCAGATTCGCCGTGACCGCCATAACAACCATAGGCTGCACCCATTCCGCACCCTCGGCATCCTCCATCCTGCGTATCTGTTCCTGTGTATCGTGTAACATCAAGAGCTTCAAGTACAAACTCTGCAGACCCGTCATCTCCTTCGCGAAGAACTCCCACAGCGCAGACCAGTCCCGCTTAGATCGACTATTCATGTGCGGGTGGTGCGGCAGCCGCATGATCATGCGGAAATGCCGCAGGCTCTGCAAGCGCGGCGGGGGTATCATGGCCTTCAGAAGGCGGAAGGCGGCGTGGTTGGAAGTGAATTGGAAGGTATTGGCCGTATAGAGCGTGCGGATGCATTCGGAGTACCCTCTCCGACAAGTGACGAGGAGCGGTAGCAGTCCGCTCGCTTCCTTGTAGTCCTCGCGGGGAGCAGACGAGGGCCGCTGGCCGGTCAGCTCGTGGCATTGGTGGTTGGGCTCGTTGATGGCGCTCGGGCGACTGCAGATGAGGTGGTAGATCCGGCTCTGCGGCGTGGCGGATTCGATGTGGAAGATCATGCTGCCGAGCACCATTTCGTAGATGATCATGCGCACGTCGAGGGGCAGCCGGGAGAAGAAGGGACTATCGACCTGCTCGTACGTCTGCTGGCCGGTCTCGAGGGACGAGAAGAATTGGAACTTGTGCCTGATAGAGTCCTGTAAGGGGTCGACCGGTCCGGTCAGGGTCCGCTGTCGTCGCGGTGGTGACTGATGGAGGTACTTCCCGAACGGCAGGCCTTTCCACTGTTCGGCTACCTTGATGGCCCAGGGCGAGGATGGCGTTAGATTGACGAAGGCGTTAATGGCGGAGTCTCCCCAAGAACCTGTATTCCTGTCAGAACGGATCGGGGTGTTCTGGGCATTTGGCTACGCACTCATCTTGGCCACCTCACTGGTGTCGAAGCGATCGCAGTAGCTGCGCGTCACTGGCACCTCTCGTGCTGTCCGGTATCACCCTGCAAGTAGTTCAACCTGATCTCCTGAAGAGCCTGACAGTGCGCCGGTCGAGGTGCTTTGAACGTCGCTGCTGACACCTCCCTCTCAGCCGTACTGACGACGGCGGGCGCGGATACGCGGTGACATATCATCTCTTCGGTCGAGACACACGAGACAGCCGATAAAGGGCGCAAGGGGATGTCACCTGTACTGCAGTACATGTGCACGCGCAGTTTTCGAGCACACCTTCCAGGTCAATAATGGCTCAAGATGACCTGCAGGTGGTCGCCACCCGCGCACCGATCCGTTCCCGCGCTTTGCAGCTGAGGTGGGAAAATCCTCTTGGCGGCTTTGGCCAATGAAGACGAGTTTGGATACGAGGACGACTGGGAATACCTGAGAGCTTAGAGCGAAGTCCAGGAGGGAGACTGGCTCGGGCTCCAAATACGGCAAGCTTGCACACGCGGCCATCCATCGACGCCTCGACTGCCCAACGAAGAAACGGTACGGTATCGTGCAGATACGGGGGCCACCATGCTTACTCATTACCTTTACCGCAGTAAGGGGGCCGACTGTGCGAGCAAGTCGGCTGAATGTGGAGGCATACCGCCTGCTGCGTCAAGGTCTTGCTTCCGACCAGCTCTGAATGCTATCGGTGTGCACAGCAGTGACTGTCATTGTACGGCTAGATCCTACGCGCCAATGCCATGCTTCTTGTGGATATCGATGACCTTCTGCACCTCATCATAGCTGCCCATGAAGATACCGCTCCGGTCGTGGATATGCTCGGGAATGACCTCGACCATGCGGTCCATCTTGCTGTTCACCGCTTGGCCGCCAGCTATCACACCAGGTGTCAGCAATCAAATACGACTACCAAAGAGACACTCCAGGACTCACCATTCTCGAACACCATGGCCATGGGGGCGCACTCGTACAAGATCCGCAGCTTGCCTTTCGTGCTCTTCTTGTCCGCCGGGTACGCGAAGATGCCGCCGTACAGCAGCGTCCGGTAGGCATCCGCCACCATGGACCCGATGTACCGCGCCGAGTACGGCTTCTCGGCCTGCTTGAGGCTGTTGACCCACTCCAGCACCGGCTCCTCCCAGTACTTGCTGTTGCCCTCGTTGCAGCTGTAGATCGCGCGCTTCTTGGGGATGCGCATGTTGGGGTGGGTGAGGATGAACTCGCCGAGCGCGTTGTCCATCGTGAAGCCGTTGACGGCGCCGCCGCGCATGGTCATGACGAGCTGGGCCGAGGCGCCGTACATGGTGAAGCCGGCCGCGACGAGGCTGGTGCCGGGCTTGAGCAGGTCCTCTTTCGTGCCCTTGGCGCCTTCGGCGAGCTTGAAGATGCCGAAGATCGTGCCCACTGACACACCCGCGTCCAGGTTGCTGCTGCCGTCGATGGGGTCGCACATTACGGCGTACCGCGCATCGGGGTACTCGTCAAAGACTATTGCCTCCTCTTCCTCCTCGGACACCAGGACGCGGACTCGGCCGGAGGAGCGCATGGCGGCGATGAAGACATCGTTGCCGATGACGTCCAGCTTCTTCTGGTCGTCGCCGGTGACGTTTGAGGAACCCGCCAGGCCGCCGAGGTTGATCAGGGATGCCCGTCGGATGTAGTACGCTATCGACTTGAAGGAGAATTGGAGGGCGTGGCAGAGCAGCCTGCGAGAAGCGAACATCAGTACGCCGTCGGGTCGTCAGGAAGAAGCTGCTAACATACGTGAAGTCTCCCGTCGCCTCCTTGTGCTTGGTCTGCTCTTCATTGAGATAGCGGGTCAGGGTGACAATATCCGTGTTGATTCTCTCCGAGCCCACCGCGCCGCCCTCTCCTCCATTCTTGAGCCCGCTGCCGCTCATCACGTCTTGCTGCTTATGCCTGCGAGAGTCGGGTCGCCGCGTACAATTCGAGGAGCTGTGAAACGATACAAGAAGTCCTGTGGCCCGCGCTGTAAAGACGATCTTCCGGATTATCCAGCTGTCTTGTTAAGTCCACTCGAAATAATATCAGAGGTGGAGTAATACGGTCAAGAGCTCGGTGGGTAGCAGTTCGCTGTCACACGACACGGAAGGGAGTAGGGTATATACAAGAAAGGTGGAAGTACTCTACCTGCGCGAGGAATATCGCGGGACTGGTTCTGGTCAAGTGCATTGCTAGCAGATGCCGAGGGTATGCCATCATACCTACTGCCGCCCGCGCGAGAGACTGCATGTGCCCAGGTGCACAGGTGGAGGTCAACAGAGGGGAGCTCTGCTGTCATTGATGGGAGAACTGGTCGGTGGAGTTCTTGGTGTTGATGGCGGGGTTGCCGGTCTTCGGCGAATGTCGCTTTTCGAAGCTCTTGCACCTGCCGCTGAGAAGTGAGAAAAAGTGGCGCTGTACGAGACGACATGCACGAGTACATGTATATTCATGCGTGACTGCCCGATGCAGAATCCGGTGCA
>NAJQ01000368.1:0-28386 GCA_005059865.1 Friedmanniomyces simplex
TGCTCGTTCAGCTCCGCCACCTTCTGTCTCGCTTCGGCGACGAGGGGAGCGAGTTTCGCGGGCCTGGGAACTAGAGAGTTGCTTTCGATCGACCGGATGTTTTCAACGAGCTCGGCGATCTCCCGGACGGTGGCGAAGGCTTCGTTCTGTTGGGTGGCTTCCACGTCTTCTCGAGATGCTCTCCGCTCTCCATTGGAAGCAGTAGTGCTAGCAATTGAGTCGCGCGTGGAGGTACGTGCACGATCTCTTCCAAATCTAGACGCTGCTGCTCTCGGTGCAGAACTCACATGTTCTTGATCCCTCCCACGCTGTCTCCCGAAGGCAGCTGAGCCGCCGGTCGAAGTGGGCATCCGTGAGTCGCGCTGCCCAAAGTCGGCTCGCCCCCTTTCGCGCCCAGGACCTGCGTCCGCATCGTCTCGAGATCCTGCCCGGTTTCTCGCGAATGCAGATGGTGTAGCCGCAGAAGCTGCAGCGTAGCTGGAAGTGGGAGAGCGTGTCCGGCGGTCCTCATACTTCAGACCTGCTCCTCTGCGTTCGCCACCGTCATCGTCCCGAGATCCTGCCCGATTCCTCGCGAATGCAGACGGTGCCGCAGACGCAGAAGGGCGTGTGCGGCGCTCCTCATACTCGAGACTCGATCCTCCACGTTCGTCACTGTCATCATCTCGCGACCTTGCTCGTGCTCTTCCGAATGCAGTGGGCGCAGCGGACGTTAAAGTGGAGGTATCGAATCGTGTCCGGCGTTGCCCAGATCGTGCATCGCCGCCTCTTTCTGCATCCCCATACGGAGCCCGCGGTCTGCGGTCGCCTCTCTCGGAACCCGCGCTGGCGAAGCTGGCGGTGCTACGCCTTCTCTCCTCGCCGTACGGTTGGCGACTGCGATTCCCATCAGACGAGGCCCGTCGGTCGACATCCCGGGCAAATCCTCGCGGAGCGTCTACTCGGCGTTCGCTGCCTCCAAACCTCGCAGGCTTGTCGCGGGCATTGTATGGCTCATCACGGCTTGACCTTCTTTCATCTCGTCCGCCATCCCGTCTTCTGTCGAAACTCCCCGAGCCGCCCCTCGACGCCTTCAGCCCGCGGTTGATGGCCGAGGTGGTGGAGACGGAGCGGCAGTGACATGACGTCTGCAGTACTCGTGGTTTGACGAGTTGATACAGGTCCAGGTACAGCGTCCGTTGCAGGAAGAAAGAAGAGCTCATTACATTGTTTGATTCACGACTCCTTTCGTAGTGAACCTTTATTATATTGCCAAGCCTGCGGAGCTCGGGGGTGAGTCCCGCGTCCAGCAACATCGCGTCGCGACTTGCACATTGTAGCCCCCACTCTTGACTCGCCAAACGCGACTGCGACATCTCCCACGATCGCATCGCCTGCGGCCCAAGACATGGCCTTCCACTACAGCCCGCGCGGCGATAGCGACAACTCCGATGACGACACGCGCCTCGACCTCTCCGCATGGCAGGCCAGCGCAAAGCCCACCACTGCCACCCGCCCGCAGCCCGCAGTCCCCACCGCGCCCATGATGCAGCCCGCACAAGATGGCTCGGGCGATGAGCTGGCCACATCCGCGCTCGCCGCCTTCCACTCGAGTAAGAGGCGGAAACTCACCACACCACCCTCCGCGCCGCCATCTCCTCCTCTTCGTCCAACAGCGGGGTTCTCCGCGATCAATCGACCGACACCCACAGCGCGACCTTCAGCCTCCCGTGACGCTTCCGAGGGCGCGGCAGTGGTGGTCCCCATTATTCCACGCGTCGAGCAAAACGATGAGGATGTGCTTGACCTGACGGCGGGAGACGATGTGGTCCGGCGCGTCCTGGCTGAGGTGGAGGACAGCTCCGAGGATGGCGCCCTGGTGTATCGGGTGGAGTTTGAGGATTGGCGCGTCGAAGAGGTACGTTCTGCGCTCACTGCTGAATTGGACTGGGCGCCATCCCGAACGCGTTCGTTGTCCTACCGGCATGCCGTTGGTCGGTGTCGCAAGCAAGAGTGGCCGGGCAACCGTGCTCACTAGATGCCATGCCTATCGACGCATGACGCGCTCACTCCTCTAGCGAGCTTGAGTGCAGTGAAATTCACTTGTCCGCCTCACCGACTTTCACATGCACTGAACTAGCGTCTGCAAGGCAACTACAATTGCATATATATAGATCTTGCTCTGTCGCCACTCAATAACAACACACACGAGCGTTGAAAGAACCCTTCAGCAAGCTGACAGCCCCATCGTAGGTCCCATTCGACCAGCTTCTTACCTACGATCACGGTCAAGACGCACTAGAAGAGTTCCAAAACAACCCACCCTCGTCAAGTCCCGAAACCTCGCCTGAACCACAACTGCCACCAAGAACGCAGCGAATCCAAAGGACCAACATGTCGTCCACGAGACCGTCTCGCAAACCCACACAGCGCGCCGGCTTCGTCAGCACCGTTGATGCTGTCTCCGGATCCGATCGTGAGTCTTCTGGCACTGAGGTCGGTCCTGCGAAACGGTCCTCCGGCCGCAAGCGGAAGCAGACTCAGACGCAGTACGAGGATGAACCGGAGCCGGAGGATGACGATGAGGCCCAGGACGAGGACGACTCCGAAGAGGATGGTCGCACTCGCCGCCGCGGTCCACATGCTTCACGTCGCAGTCAACGCAATCCCACCACAGCCGCCGGCCGATCGCTCCGCAGCACGCGAGCCTCCAATGCCATGGACATTGACGGTAGCGAAGACGACGATGACGACGATCTGACCTTCCTTCGTTCCGATCTCCCGGGCGTAAAGTCGCGCAAGTCACGCACTGGCGACGAGGAGTCCTCCGACGGCCGCAAGGCCAAGCGCCAGCGAGCCGGAGATCGCAGGTCCGGCCGGGCAACACGCCACCAAGGCGGTATGCAGGAGGTTGGTGAAACGGACATCTTTCGCCGTGCCAGCTCGGAAGACAGTGTACCTGCACCGCCTAAACCTGTGAAAGCGTCCGGCGCTCGCGAAGCGTTCAACCCTCTACCGCGTAACGACGAGTTCCGCATGCGCCACACCCACGAGTGCGAAGTCTGCGGTCAAGGCCCCAACTTTGCGCAATTGATCTACTGTCAGGGCTGCACCTTGGCTTACCACAAGTCTTGCCTCGGTCATCGTGGGACCCGCGAGCACTTGGTGACGAAGGTTGGCGAGGGCGACTTTGTGCTGCAGTGTCGGCGGTGCGTTGCGTACCCAAAGAAGAAGGACCCGGTGGCCCCCGACCAAGGCAAATGCTCAGAGTGCCATGAGCACGGCCACGCCTGCAAGCCCTTCCGCCCGCGCAAAACGCCGATGCAGGAGCAAAAGGAGCGCGACGAGAACGAGGGTGTGGATCCAGCGTACGAGATCCACGAGTCGAGGGTCAACAATGCCGACAACGTGCTCTTTCGCTGCCTTGGGTGCTGGCGCGCTTTCCACTTCGAGCACCTGCCGTCCAAATCGGACCAGCTGGACATCGAGACGGACGTGGATGTTGAGCAGCGCTTCCGCGAGTATAGCCGGGAGTGGAAGTGCAAGGAATGCATCAACGCGCCGGCGAAGGTTGCGGCGTTGATCGCGTGGAAGCCTGTGGATGAAGACAGCTACGACCCGGCTCTCAGCTTTGACGAGATTGAGGAAGACGAGAAGGTGTACTTGGTCAAGTGGGACGCAATGTCGTACTTCCGCGCGTTGTGGCTGCCGGGCGCGTGGGTGTGGGGCACGACGACGGTGATGATGCGCAAGGCCTTCGGCAAGAGAGAAGAGGCTCAGCACCCGAAGATGCGCACCGAGGATGCCATACCCGAGGATTACCTGCGCACCGATATTGTGCTCGACATCAAGTTCACCAGCATCGTGGATATCCGCACCGAGGAGGTCGACAAAGCACGCATCCGCGAGGTCGACAAGGCTCTCATCAAGTACCGCGGCCTCGGCTACGAAGACGCTGTCTGGGAAGCCCCTCCTTCACCAGAAGATGGCGACCGTTGGAGCGACTTCGTCATGGCGTACAACGACTGGGTCGCCGGCCGGTACACGCGCCCGCCGACTGCTTCCAAGCTGAAGAAGATGATGGACAGTATTCGCGGCGGAGGGGGCAAGAAGGGCCAAGACTTCAGCAAGCTGGAGAAGAAGACGCAGCCGGAGAATCTGAATGGTGGCGAGCTGATGAAGTACCAGATTGAGGGGCTGAATTGGCTCTATTACAAGTGGTTTACGCAGAAGAACGCGATCTTGGCTGACGAGATGGGGCTGGGTAAGACGATCCAGATTATTGGTTTCTTAGCTACAATGGTGCAAGAGCACAACTGTTTCCCGTTCTTGATTGTCGTGCCCAATTCAACATGCCCGAACTGGAGGCGGGAGATCAAGCGGTGGGCACCGACACTGAGAGTGGTCGCTTACTACGGCAGCAAGGAGAGCAGAGACTTGGCCTACCGGTACGAGCTCTTTCCCGGGGGCTCGAAGGATCTGCGGTGCCACATTGTCGTCACTTCGTACGACGCAGCTGCGGATGAGAACTGCAGAAAGTTCTTCCGCTCTGTGCTCTGGCAAGGCCTGATCGTGGACGAAGGGCAGCGATTGAAGAACGACAAGAACCTGCTCTACGCCGCGCTCGGTGCGCTGAAGGCACCCTTCCGGATCTTGTTGACTGGTACGCCGCTACAGAACAATCAGCGCGAGCTCTTCAACCTCTTGCATTTCTTGGACGAGAGCTACAACGCCGCGGAGCTGGAAGAGCGTTTCGCGCTCGAAGGGCTGACCGCCGACAAGATCCAGGAGCTGCATGATCTGATCCGACCATTTTTCCTTCGCCGCACGAAAGCGCAGGTCCTGACGTTCTTGCCGCCGATGGGGCAGATCATCGTGCCTGTCAGCATGACGATCGTGCAGAAGAAACTGTACCGCACGATCCTGGCCAAGAATCCGGACCTGATGCGAGCGATCTTCAGTGCTGGTGGACCCCTTAAGCAAGGTGAGAGGGCAAGCTTGAGCAACATCCTCATGCAGTTGCGCAAGTGCCTCTGCCATCCGTTCGTCTACAGCAAAGGGATCGAAGAGCGGGACGTCAGCCTGTCGGCCAGTCACCGCAACTTAGTGGACGCGAGCAGCAAGCTCAAGCTGCTCGAGCTCCTACTGCCGAAGCTGCGGGAGAGAGGACACAGGGTGTTGATCTTCAGCCAGTTCTTGGATATGCTGGATATCGTGGAGGACTTCATGGATGGCATGAGCATGCCGTACCAGCGGCTCGACGGCACGATCAGCGCGTTAAACAAGCAGAAGAGGATTGACGAGTTCAATGCGCCGGAGAGCCCGCTGTTCGCTTTCCTGCTCAGTACGCGTGCGGGAGGGGTTGGCATCAATCTGGCAAGCGCCGACACGGTCATCATCCTTGATCCGGACTTCAACCCTCACCAGGATATTCAGGCCTTGAGTCGTGCTCACCGGATCGGGCAGACGAAGAAGGTGCTGTGTTTCCAGCTTGTCACGCGCGCGTCCGCCGAGGAGCGCATAATGCAGATGGGGAGGAAGAAGTTGGCGCTCGATCACGTCTTGATTCAGAACATGGATGCCGACGATGCGGAGGAGAACGATCTGGTGTCCGTGCTGCGTCACGGCGCGCATGAGCTGTTTGAGGATGAAGGCGAAGGCGACATCACGTACGACACGGCGTCTGTAGAACGTTTGCTGGATCGAAGCCACATGGAGAACACAAACGCGGGCGAAGACAAGAGCGCCGAGACGCAATTCTCGGTCGCGCGTGTCTGGGCCAACCGCGTGGGAGCGCTACAGGACGAAATGCTCGGCGGTGAGGACGGCGTAGAGGCGAGTGCGGCGACACACGCACCTGACCCTGGCGTGTGGGCGAACATTCTCAAGGAGCGGGAGCGCGTTGCGGCGGATGAAGCTACTGCTAAGGCCGAGGCGTTCGGCAGGGGGAGGAGAGCAAGAGGTGCCGTGGACTACCTGGACAAGTCGGGTCTCGGACCGGAGGGCGCGGACGGTGCTGATTTGGGCCCAACGCCGAAGAAGACGCGGGAAGTCAAGAATGGGGATGAGAGTGATACCGATTTCCAGGCTGAGGAGAGCGGTGAGAGTTCACACCTCACTCGAGCAAGGACTTCAATGCTAATGAGTATCGTACTAGCCGACGACGTGCCCTACGGCGCCGAAGGTGAGAACGATCAGCTAGACGACGGGGATCTAGGTGTGGTGAAAGAAGGTGCTAAACGTGAAACAGGCCACAAGAAGAACGGTAAGAATTCCCATCTCTCAAAGGGTCAACAGCTCCCTACCCCGGCTATCAGTCCGCCAAAGACGCCCAAAGCCAAAGCCAAAGCCAGAACCACTGCGCCGAAGGCTTCTTCGGAGAAAGTGAAGAAGTCTAATGGCATGGTGGCGGGCAAGAAGGCTCCGACCGCTGCGTCTACACCGCGCAAGCGAATGTCGAAGACGGCTTTCCCAAGTGCTAAGCGGTCTGGCGGCAAGGCTTCTGCTTCCTCTGTGAAGAAGCGTGCTGCTAAGAGCAAAGTGAGGGAGTCCAACACTCCGTCACACAACGGCACGCAGCCAAAGAGCACCGCTTTCATTGACCTGACTGGGGACGGCGACACGCCACCTCCTACTCTCACCCCTGCTCCGGCTCGGGCTCCCTCCCCTCCCCCACGGAAGCTGCCATTCCGCCTACCCGACATCATCACAGAGACCGCACCGGATGCTTGACCGCAAGCCTTCGCTTACGTTTCACCTTCACCCACAGAGCCTCCGCCCTTCCGCCGCGCCATCGTCCCTCACCCCCGTTCAGCATCCAACAACCCTGGCCTCCCGACACCCCCCGACACAGCCACAGCCAACGGCACGGTAGCACACATTACTGCCATCACGCAGGTGGAGAACGGCATCAACTGCCTCGCGTGCCGGACGTACCATACCGCAGGCAGCTGTCCGCTGAAGCAGGCGGGCGTGGAGTACTGCAATCTTTGCGGGATGGCGCACTTTGGGCACGCGAGGGTGTGTCCGCATATTCAGAGCGAGACGCAGGTACGCCACAACCATCATCTGCCTCCCGAAATCGCTATTGCGCGAGACTGACCACAACGTAATATGTAGGTGCGCGCCATGCTGGAAGCACTCCGCCACTCCAACGAGCCCGAGCATCTGGTCAACGAAGCGAAGCGGTATCTGCGCGGACTAAAGGGCAATCTCGTGCACATGAAGAAGCAGAAGGAGGCGAAGGAGCATGCGGCGCGGGAGGCGGAGGCGGCGGCGGCATTCCAGGCGGCGAGGGCGCCGGTTTGGACGTCGACGCCTGCCGTTCACTTTTGAGGAAGTGTGTAGTGCCACCAAATTCTGATCATCCTCCCACGGAGAACACGTCGCGAAAAGCGACGATGTTCCAGTGTCTGTAGTAGGTGTTATCGTCTCACCATCGAGATATGACCACATCAGCTGCGCAGATTCAAGCCACGAGTCTCTCACGATTCCTACGATCTTCTCTACCGTTTGAAGCCTCTACAGACGCACAACAAGCGCGCGATACGAGCAACATACCTACTTGGTCTGTGAACTGTCCCCTCCGCGCATGCCTCGCTTCCACAGCCTTCCACCTCTCCTGTAGCAGCGCCGTTGAGACCCATTGACCAGCGCACCGTCAATCCCGGGGTGGCTGCACGAAAGGCCACTGCAGTCGTCATCTCTAGCAGCACCCCTTTTCCTAATGCTGCGTTTTCGTTCTGCAATCCTCCTTACCCAACAACAACGACGCCAGAGACACCACCACCCCGCTACCTACCTATCCGTCCTCTGTCCTAACCCCTCCTTCCCCCCTTTCACCCCCTCCTTCGCCCCTTCATTGAACCCCGTGCTCCGCTCACTAGGCGCCTGGTAATCCGGCTGCTTCGCCGGGTGGTCATCTCCACTAGCCTTCTCCGCCGGGTCCTTGGCCGAAGCGTTCGATTGTTGATCTGAGGCGGGTTGAGAGGAGCGGCCGGCTTGTTGGGCTGAGGGGGGTTGGTTGCCGGGGGGTGGGCCGGAGTCCGCTGCTGCTGCTGCGTGGAGGGGGGTGGTGGTTGTGAGGGGGCGGGTGAGGACGAAGGTTCTTGAGGGGATGGTGCGGGTGGTGGTGGGGAGGAGGCGGGTGCAGAGGGTGATCATCTTGACGGCTCTGCTGTGCGGTAGATCTTGATAGCCTGGGGGTTGTTTGGCGCAACGATGTAGGAAATAATGGCAGAGACATGATGCCAGCCTACATGTCAATATACCCTGATAATGAGGTCATGATGATCACGAGCCTCGCGGCACAACACGCTCTCACGTCTCTTCGGAGGGGTGGATGGTGTGCAGCTGTATAGCGTCTTGTGTCGAGGCACGGCAAATATATGTATCTTTCGAATCTTGAAGAAGCATAGAAATTGGATGGTGCCCTGCAAGGTGGTTCGCGTGATCCCCGCCACAGAGCTCACCACAGTCGACAAATGAGGACGGCTTACTGTCACGACATGCTCAACAGACAACGATGACGATGGGTCAATATACAGCACAACGCAATACCACTGCCCAACCTCTCTATTTACACCCTTTCCACCCCCTTTGCCCAACATTCACACCCATCACATCAACCCCTCCCCCTCCTCCTCCAACAACACCTTGAAACTGAACGGCTCAAAAGCCACTCCCTCCCCGACAAAATGCTTACTCATCGCCTCCACCCAATGCAGCCTCAAACTATGCAACATGGCGCTCGTCCCCTCCATCACCACCAACACGGCCACGGTCAAGAAGAACCACACGACGAAGAACACGAACACGGCGGCCACGCCCAGCGCGCCCGTGAAGCCGAAGGCGTTGCCGAGCGTCATGGTCCAGAGCACGATGGAGAGTTGCTGGTGGGCGAGGGAGAGGGCCCAGAGGCGGAGGTAGGAGGCCGTATGGGAGACGCAGTTGAGGCAGAATTCTGGGCATCAGTCAGTATGATATTGTCGGGCAACCGTGTAGAGGGTATTGAAAGGGGACTGACCGATGGTGTGAATGACCTGATGGATCATCACCTCGCTGAACTCAAACTCCTCGTGCTCTTCTCCGCCACCTCCACCCCCGATATCCTGCGTGATCATCGCTCCACCATCCATCTCGGAGTCGGCGAAACTCGGGCGGCCGTTCGCCTGTTGGCCGCCTTCTTCATCATCATCGTCTTGGTCGAGAGCGGAGACCGTGGTGGTTTCTCCAATCCCGCGGTAGCCCTGCGCTCTCGCCTTGTTGTGTTCCCACCTCAGATAGAACGGCTTCAAGAATAGTAGTATGGGTACCTGCACAACCGCCAGCAACACCAACACAACCTGCACCGGCCCTTGACCCGGATAGAGTTCCTCCTCCACCGTCCCCGGTTGCAGAAACATGTAGATCAACATGTTCAGCAGTCCCGGCGGTTGCTGTCCAATCGCATACCAGTCGATGCTCCATTTGTAGATGATGGTGAAGACGAGGTAGCCGAAGATGGATTGGAAGAAGATCATACCCGGGATGAAATTGCCGAAGATGTCGATCGGGGAGCGGAAGTGGCGGGCGTTGATGTACGAAAGGCAGAGGGAGTAGGTCATCTGGAGACACATTAGCGGGTCAGTCTTAGGCGAAGGCGGTGTCAGCATTGGTGCGTGAACTTACATGCGCCCACCCCATGATAATCGACAGCTTCATCTTATAGCTGTTGCTAAACAGCAAATCATTCTCCGTATCATGCCACCGCCAATCCATACCAAAGGGGTACGTATACCCCTCGACCCTCTGCGCCGTCACCGTCATCCCATTGCCGGGCTCGTACCCGTCGGGGAACTCCCACGTCCACATGGACGGGAAGAGACTGAGTTCCTTGGAGAAGGCGTCGCAGTAGATGAGGCCGGTGTACATGGAGAAGACGCCCATCATGAGCATGATGTAGCGGCCGTAGAAGGCCATGCCGAAGAGTTCGTCTTGTTTGCCGCGTTGGAGGGGCTTTTCCCAGTAAATCATGGCGAGGGCGGCGAGAGCCATGATGGCGCCGTGGCCGAAATCGCCGAACATGACGGCGAAAAGGAAGGGGAAGGTGACGATGGTGGGGAGACCGGGGTTGACTTCGGTGTACTTGGCGGTGCCGTAAGCGTCGATGATGGTCTGGAAGCCGAGGGTGAACTTGTTGGTGCGGTTGTAGGTCGGTGGGGTCTTGGAGGTCTTGATCTGGTTGACGATGGTGGGGACGCTGAGGCCGGCGCGGTCGTTGACGTCTTGGAGGGTGGACTTGACCAGGCCGAGGCTGTTGGTTGGGCACCAGGCTTCTGCGACTAGAGTCTTGCGAGCCGGGTCGTAGGAGAAGCGGTTGAGCGTCTGATAGACGGACTTTTCTTTTTTCGTCACGATCAACCAGGCAGCAAGCGAGCGGCCGATTTGCGTCAGCTCGGCATCCAATGTTCGCTTGGTATTGCCCAGCACGTTCGACAGATCCTGTAAACGGCTATTGACCTCGTGGATCTGGTCCCGGCGAAGCTCGCTGTTCTCATCCACATCGTAGATCTCCGCGCCCAAGCTCTCACTGA
This sequence comes from Friedmanniomyces simplex, assembly GCA_005059865.1. NCBI lineage: Eukaryota > Fungi > Ascomycota > Dothideomycetes > Mycosphaerellales > Teratosphaeriaceae > Friedmanniomyces > Friedmanniomyces simplex. The sequence continues at coordinate 10,554 of NAJQ01000368.1, forward strand.
TCTTGCGGATCTTCGCAATGATCTCCTTGCCGTGAGCGAAGATGACAAAGACGTTCTTGTGCACCTCCTCATTCTTCTCGGGGTCGATGATGGGGTCCGGAATCTCCGACTGGTTCATGTACAGGTTGCCACGCAGCGTACGCCACAGGATACGCTCAAAGGCTCCCATCCGCTCGCGCGGGATAACACCAGCTACAAAGCCGATGTTCATCACGCTGAAGCTCTGCTGTATGCCCGATCCCGCCTCCGTCGATCCATTGGCCTGCTCGACATCCCTCAACAGCGGCGCATCATCCGCCTCCTCAATCGACTGCCGGATCTCCTCCGTCTGCCCACGAGCGCGATCGAAGAAGCCGCCGGCCTCCCTCAGTACCCAGCGCCACTCGGTGAGCTCCGTCTCACGCCTCTTCAGCGTCTCGTAGCTGTCATTCAGACTCTGTATCCGCAGCTCCAAGCTCTGACTGCGGTCTGCCAGCTCATCAATCTCGGTGGCGGTCGGGGCGGCGAGGGTGTTGCTGAACTCGTAGATGGGCCGCATGCCGATGCCATTCTTCTCGATCTGCGTGCGGAAGTAGTTGAGCTGCCGTTCCACGTTGTCCAGGCGGCGAATCTCCTGCGTGAAGGTGCGCTGGAAGGCGGATGTGTCGGGGTTGAGCTGTATACCATGGTCAGTACTACCGCGTCTCCCGGGTATGGAGGTTACGTCCATACATCTCTGAACTGCATCGCACCCAGCTCTCCCAGCGCCGAGACAACCTCGCGGCCTATCTCGTTGGCGACATAGAGCTGGGTCAGGGTCATGTCCACGCTCCGGAAGAGCGAGTCCTTGGAAGCCGCCATCTTGCCGGTGCCTCTGTCCGTGAACCCGGCGAGGTGTATGGCTGACGGTGAGCTGGATGATAGGAGACGATGTTGATGATGTGTAGACACCTTCTGTCTTCCACGGCGGCGAATGACCGGGATGATGGACCCGAGGATTCGCCGACGTCACCCTTTCTCGAATGGCTTGGCATAAACTGTTCGATCTCACGCTGCACTGATACTACTATTCTACTGCATTCGCCCAAGATTCTGGCTCGCTCACACATCTTAGAGCAGTGTCTACGGCTGATCCACACCATTGATGGATCGCAGCTCGAGCCTCCCCTCCATCCAGAAACACCCCTCCCTCGCCACCTGTAGACATCTCGTCGAGCACCTCAAGCAGCACCATCGCAAGCAGACCCCTCAAAACCACTCCACCTGCGTAGTCCTCTCACGCCTCGGCCGCCCAAACCTCTCCCTACCACAATCGCGGTCCGGCCCTTCAACCCCCATCATCCCCAGCTCCCCCCTCCCTCTCCCTCTCCCTCCCCTTCACAGCCTCCACGATAAGCTTCGGCAGCTCCCTGAACACGTAGCCCGGCTTGCCCGCGAGTATCGAGTACACCACCGCGCACGGGATCGTACTCAATATCAGGGCTACGGCGAGGATGGCGGCGATGGGTGCCACGACCAGGTAGAGCCCGAGAGGTGCTTTCCACTCTCTCAATCCTTTGGCCTAGAATTGAAGAAGAGCAGAGTCAGCAAGCAAGTATATCCCCCTTTCTGGATCAGGTCTCATGTAGGCAAGCACTTACGGTACCTCCAACCTGCTCACCGCATGCAGCAAAACCAGAAGATGCCCCCAATCCGCCACCGCGACCGCACTCAGTACCCCCGGCACCGCCCCGGCAAAAACCCACCCACTAACCCAAACTTCCCGGCCCCCTCCCTCTCCCACACAGTGAGATTCCCCCAGCATGCCCCACACATACCCCCCCCAACACCCCAAGACCCCAACCACCGCCACCGTCCCGACCACCGCATCCCTGCCCGGCCGACACTGCCGCAGCCGCCACCCGTTATGGTGCGCGTACTTTGGGTTTTCCGGGTGGTGGCGGGAGAAGTGCTCGCGCTGGAGACGCGCCAGGGCTGTTGTGACGGACCAGAGGATGGGGAGGTTGAGGAGGAGGAGGAGCCAGAGGAGGCCGACGCGGAGGGCGGGGGAGGGGTAGCAGCGGTTGGGGGGTTGGAAGGGGGTGGCGTGGGAGATTGGGGTGGGGGTGGGGCAGGTGGTCATGGTTTGGTAATTGGTTGATTGGCTGGTTGATTGGTTGGTTGGGTTGGGTAGTCAGGGTATATGGTGACTGGTGCGTGCGTTATGTGAGGTTGTGTGTAGAATAGAAAAAGGCCGTTGCTGCTTGTAAGTAGAGCAGAGGATGTCGACCCTTTGTTTGATTAGGAAGACGTTGATATGAGCGGTCTTCCATGTGAAGAGAATCAGGTAATGAACTCGGAGTGTGAGAACCGAAAGTCCAGAATGAAGTTGTGTGAAACTGGCAGAGAGCTCACTTCAGTCGCTCAAATGCGGCAAGCACACGAAGTATGAGGATTTTGCATGAGGTTCGGTGCTCACTTTCATCACTCGCTCGCTCACTCACTCAGCTCACCCCGACGGCCCTTCAGATTCGTGTTTGATAACAGAAAGTGTCGGCGCCGCGATCCATATCTGCATCGCTAAGCGGTTTCTCTCGATCCTCTTATCGAGATAATGACTTGCTCTCTGAGACTGCAAGCTTCTCCACGGACTTGTCGCCGTGAACAAATTCACTGTCCACTGGATCCCAGAATCTCGTACGAGTCAGAAATCAAGCATACCTACGCAGCCCCATGCCCGGTGTTAGGTTACTATTGCGTAAACTCATCGTCTTCACCCTCATACCCTCATATCCTCGTGTCCGCGTATCTTTCAGGTGAAATCCACCCCCCCCTCAATCCTCCGCCACTCCCCTCATAACCCCCCGTCACACCGCACCTCACGCACCCTTCCCCTTCCCAGGAAACGCCTCATACTTCCTCAACACCCTCTCGAACCCATCCAACCCCGCCTTCAGATGATCCATGCGCGGCCCATACGACACCCGCACGTAATGATGACAGGGACTATCGAACAGATCCCTCCGCCTGCTGGGGTTGAGATCGAAGAAGATGCCGGGCACGACAATCACCTTCTCCTCCAGACACGCCTGGAAGAAGTTCAACCCGTCATTGATGGCTTCCGGGAGTTTCTCGAGGTTCAGCCAGAGGTAGAAGGTGCTGTCCGGGACGTAGTCCAACTCGAACCCCATCTCCGTCAGCCGCTGGACGACGTAGTCGCGCTTGTCGCGGAAATGGTGCTGCAGGGCTTTCATCTCCTTGCGGACGTTGTTCGGCTCGAGCATCTTCACCGCGGCTTCCTGGAAGGGGACATTGCAGCCGCCGTCGAGGTAGGAGCCGCAGGAGCCGATGGCCTTGATGAAGTCCTTGGGTCCCACGACCCAGGCGACGCGCCAGCCTGGGAGGCGGAAGCGCTTGGTGAGGCCGTCGATGATGAGGATGTCGTCGACGTTGACGTCGTGGATGTTGTCCGCCGCGCTGATGACGGCGCCGTCGCAGTCGGTGGTGTAGTTGTAGCCGCCGTAGAACTCGTCCATGATCAGGGTCGCACGGTTGCGCGCAATATCCTGGATCTCCGCCAATTCGGCACTACCGACCATCTTGCCAGTGGGGTTGCGGGGGTTTGAAGTGAGTATGACGGACGTGCCGCGCTTGATCTCCTCCAGGATCTTGTCGGCGTGGATGTGGTACTTGTCCTCCTTGCTAAGGGGGATGGGGATGGCCGCGAAATTCCTAAACAGGCTGAGCATCTCGTTGTAGGCGGTGTAGTCCGGGATGAAGAAGCCCAGGTAGGCATTGCCGAGCACGGCGGCGATGCGGATCAGCCCCGCGCGGCCGCCGGGCACGATGCACACGTTCTCCCACGTGTACTTGCTGTCTTTGCCCTGGCGGTGGTGGGCGTTGTAGAGGTTCGCCACCGCTTCGCGCATGGGCTTGATGCCGGCGGTCGGGCCGTACTCGCGGCCGGTCATGGTTATGTCGATGGAGGTGGGGCGTTTGAAGGAGCCTTCGATGTCTATGGGTGTGTGTTGGGGAGTCTGACTTGGGTGGTAGGGAAGGAGAGATTACCATCTTCCACTTCAGGGGCGCCTTGACCCAGGTTCGCCCACTCTTCGGGATGGTCCAGGAAGCCATGTTCGTACGCCCGCTCGGAGGTCCACACGACGCCGGTGGATGCGCGAGACGGGTCGAGTCCTGCGTGAGCCTTGTGACCTTCGTGGGCTTCGCGGAATTTCTTGTGGATGTCCGAGCCCATCTCTGTAGGCCATCATTAGCGGCGTAGCGGTGAGTACATGTATCTGCCTCTGCGTCTGCAATAACAAGAAAAGCAAACAGCTAGAACCTAAGGCTCGCTCTTTGCGCAAAGTCATCGACGACGACAATGCCAAGAGTACAACACGTAAACATACGCGCCAAGCAACTCCGATGGCTTCACTAAACAACCTGAACATACCATTCTCGCTGGGCCCCGTGGTCCGACCAGTGCTGGACGACGTGACCTCGTCGAGCTTTTGCGCCCCTGATCTGATTGCCGTCATGATTGCTGATCACCGCGCAGTGTCGTCAAATCAAAAACGAACGAGTGATGGTAAGGTACCTTAGTAGTCAGTGGTAGGATCGGAGATGGTGGTGATGTCTTGGCAAGGTATATCTTGTGAGATCATGTTTGGGAAAGACATGCACTGAATGACGGCACTGATGAATCGAAGCGAAGCGAGGGGCAACAGCGACCGCAGAAGCAGGCTTTGGTGCTGCCACGTCAGAGGGTGGATTTCGTCGTTTGGAAGCAGCAAACGGCGGCAGTAGTAGTGCCCTTGTTCTTCTTCATCAGCGTGGTAAGGTAGGGAGCGGTATGTTCTACTACGTGCTTCTTGCAAGGCCAGGCATCTGTAGCAGCCTTCGTCCCTCCAACAAACGATATAGCAAGAAGCATCTCGTTTCGCAGCCGTTTGCGACACTCGTCTCATCGATCTTATTACTGTACTGCGCCTTCCCCTGATCGCCAATCGATCCTCGTGGCATCCTTGCACATGCATCCTCCGCGGGGACATCTCTCGTGAGTCGTGGCTTGGTCGACTTCTGGGCACCACCACCGCACCTTCTCCACAACAACTCTGATGCGTTGGACACCCTCAGCCTTGCAGTCACCCGGCCGCCCAAGAGCGCCGCCAAAAGGTCAAGTGCTACACATTCCTTTTTCGTTCCCTGCAGGCATACACGCCTGTCATCATGCGACCTTTCCGACCTCCTCGACAATTTCGAGGTCACTGAGTGTTTTTACTTACTGCAGTCCACACTCTCTCAACGGGCTTTATATGATTTTGCTTCCCGGTTGGGGGATTATTGCATACTTGTACGAGCATTGTCTGTAACGATATAGCAGCTGCACAGCCATGGCGCTGGCCGCATCACACAGACACGCGACCCTCGCCGGAGTGCCTATGAAGCATATCTCCCTGATTACGGTGAGTTTGAAGCGGCCTCCCCGAAGAATACCACAGGCTCGTACTGACTATTGAACCAGCTCACTCTGCAGAACTCAATCCTCCTCCTAATCCTGCACTACTCCCGCGTCATGCCCCCCGTCGACGGCCAGCGATACTACACCTCCACCGCCGTCTTCCTCAACGAGCTCATGAAGCTCGCCATCAGCCTCTCCATGGCCCTCTACGACATCGCCACGGACCCGAAGACCCCCGAAGCCTCCACAGTCGCCGGGCTGTTCAATGAGCTGGGCCGAGCGGTGTTCACGGCGGATAGCTGGAAGCTGGCGATCCCGGCCATGTTGTACACCCTCCAGAATACGCTGCAGTACATTGGGATCAGCCACCTGGACGCCGCGACGTTCCAGGTGACGTTCCAGCTCAAGATCCTGGCCACGGCGCTGTTCAGCGTGACGATGCTGGGCCGCTCGCTGAACATGCGCAAATGGCTGGCTTTGATCTTGTTGATGGTCGGGGTTGCGATCGTGCAGATACCTACGGGTTTGAGTGCGGATACGAGGGTATTGTCGGTCAAGGACTTGCAGGACGGCGTCGCCTTCCACTCTCCGCGCAATATATGGGACTTGAAAGCGCTCGGTAACGCAGCTGCTGGACAGCTCTCCAAGCGATCCGCGACCTACGAGGGTATCGATGAGGATGTCCTCGGCGCGCCTCCCCCGCCGAACGCCTCGATCGGACTCGTCGCGGTCGTCTTAGCGTGCAGCCTCTCTGGTTTGGCTGGCGTGTACTTCGAGAAGATTTTGAAGGACCCCAAGTCGGAGGTGCACACTGCATCCGTGTGGGTGCGCAATGTGCAGCTGTCGTTCTACTCTATCTGGCCCGCATTGTCCGTCATACCAGAATACCTCATACTGGGAGGCATCCGCTGACCTCTTCACTGATATATCCAGGTTCATCGGCGTTTTCTTCAGAGACGGCGAGCACATCGCCAAGACCGGCTTCTTCGCCGGGTACAACCTTGTCGTCTGGTTAGCCATCAGTTTCCAAGCTCTAGGCGGTGTCATCGTTGCTCTGGTCGTCAACTACGCGGACAACATTGCGAAGAACTTCGCCACCAGCATCTCGATCATTGTCAGCTTTCTGGCCAGTGTGGTGTTCTTTGACTTCCAGATCACATCTACGGTGCGTGTAGTCTCCCTGGGGATGCAATTTTTTGGGCTGACGTGAACGCAGTACTTACTCGGCACATCCATCGTCCTCGTTGCAACGTACCTCTACAACACAGCCCCCGACGACAAAGCTCGGCCACCACCCATCTACATCACGGACGAAAAGAGCGGTGAGCCGTCATACTTCGACCTGGAGTCCGTGACCACGGCTGGCAAGTCGCCTTTGCGAAATGAAGGATTATCGACGAGCAGGCCCAGTACTCCGACGTATGAGCGACGGTCGAAGCCGAAGAGTCCTGGGGTGATGGTGGGCAAGCGGGAGGTTTGAATGTGCGTTCATCACCCTATAGGTGTGTGCTGGCAAACGCGATGCCCCTGCATTCAATTCACGACATCATCTCCTTTTCACTGCCCGTAAGCCCATGCGCGAGTATTGCAAGGTGGGCGTAGTGCCAAGAGGTGAGGTGAGGTTCAGTCGACGCGCTCTGCTGAGGAAGGCGCGATGGGATGGCTGCCTGAACAGCTAGCTACACCTCCCTCTTTTCATTACTCAAACTCCCCTGAACACAATCTCACACACACGGCTATGATGGCATTGCGAAATCATTGAACAAATACTACACGGTGGATCCATACTCCAGCTCACATCGATTGCACTCGAGAGCAAAGCGCGAAGTCCGGGCTGGTGCTCGCCACTCCACACAGCCATGGACGAACGGATCTTCCAGCAACTCGATGTACTCGAGCGTGGTGCTAGGGTCAACATACGGCCGGCCCAGGAGGAGTATAATGACAGCAGTGCGGAGTACTCGGCGTATGACGGTCGCGACCCGGGATACGACACTTACGGTGCGGATGCCACACTGCGGCGACATGACCAAGGCGACGACTACGATCGGCCTATTGAGCCGGACATATCCGGTGAGTCAACATTCGGCGCCTAATGGTGATGAAGCTGACATGTGCAGATGATCGTCTCCCGGGTCAATCAGACCTCAACACCAGGCATGGACCAGTGGCGTATGGACGTGCAAGGCTGTCAATGATGCCAGATGAGGCTCCCCCGGAAGATCATGCTCGTACGCGTGGCTTCGAAATGTCACGGTTTGCATTCGACACTGGCCACCCCGACCTCTCCAGCTCGTCGGCCTTCGAGCAACCATTACAGTCGAGCCCTGCATGAACAGCGCCCAGCTGCCTACGGGCTTGGGGGAGACAGAGGCCATTCAGCTTATCGACCGGCTCGCGAGCAATATGAGCAGCGGTTTGCGTATCAGCCCGTCAGCGTTGAGCAGCTTGAGCAGGAAGAGCGACAAATGCATGTGGATTCCAGGCAGTACGCTATAGCGAACTTCGAGTCCAATCACATACCCAGCAAATCCGTATCCCAACCGAAGAAAGCCAACCTCACGTCACCCAAGGTTCAGGGCATCAACCTAGTCTCGACGCATGAGCTGCCGGATCGCTTCCGCTCCATCTTTCCGTTCCCGCTCTTCAACGCTGTGCAGTCAAAGTCTTTCGAGACAATCTACAAATCCAACGACAACCTGGTGCTCTCCGCACCTACTGGCAGTGGGAAGACTGCGGTCCTCGAGCTCGCCATCTGCCGACTCATCAGCGGCTTCGCCGGCGGATCGTTCAAGATCGTGTACCAAGCGCCCACCAAGTCACTCTGCTCAGAGCGACAGCGAGATTGGCAAAGAAAGTTCGGCCCGCTTGATCTTCAGTGCGCTGAGCTCACCGGCGACACCGAGATCTCTCAGCTTCGCAATGTCCAGAACGCAACCATCATCATCACCACGCCGGAGAAGTGGGACAGCGTGACACGGAAGTGGAAAGACCATCAGAGGCTCATGCAGATGGTCAAGCTGTTACTGATCGACGAGGTGCACATTCTCAAGGAAGATCGAGGCGCCACGCTCGAGGCCGTTGTTTCCCGCATGAAGTCGGTTGGCTCGAACGTGCGGTTCGTAGCTCTTAGCGCGACGGTACCCAACTCACAAGACATCGCCACCTGGCTCGGCAAGGATCCCATGAACCAACAAACTCCCGCCGTGCGTGAGCACTTCGGCGAGGAGTTCCGTCCTGTCAAGCTCCAGAAGCATGTCGTCGGCTATCAGAGCAACACCAACGACTTCGCGTTTGAGAAGATGCTGAACGCCAAGTTGCCGGAAGTCATCACTAAGTGGTCTCAACGGAAGCCGATAATGGTATTCTGCTTCACCCGCAACTCGTGCGTCGAGACCGCCAAGCTGCTCGCCACTTGGTGGGCGACGAAGGCGCCAAAGGCTCGCTTCTGGAGTGCGCCCCGCCAACAGATCGTGGTCGGCGAGAAAGATCTTCGAGGTGAGCTTGCAACATAAGCTGCGAAGGCTGAATTGAGCTGACGGTACATAGAAATGATCATCTCAGGCGTCGCGTTCCATCATGCTGGCTTGCAGTCTCAGGACCGGCTCGCCGTCGAGAAAGGATACCTCGAGGGTGCCATCAATGTCATCTGCTGTACGTCGACACTCGCGGTGGGCGTAAACCTGCCCTGCCACATGGCCATCATCAAGAACACAGTCACGTACCAGGGCGGCCAGACTGGCGGCGTCAAGGAGTACTCCGACCTCGAGATCATGCAAATGCTTGGCCGTGCGGGCCGACCGCAGTTCGACGATAGCGCCGTGGCTGTCATCATGACTCGCCTTGGTCGTGTACCACACTACGAGAAGATGATCACCGGGCACGAGATCCTTGAGAGCTGCCTCCACCGGAACCTTATCGACCACCTCAACGCAGAGATCGGTCTCGGCACCATCACCAACGCGGCTTCCGCCAAGAAATGGCTTTCCGGCACCTTCTTGTATGTTCGACTGAAGGAGAACCCGGACCACTACAAGCTACAGGGTGATGCACTTGGCCGAAACCTGGAAGAGTGTCTCGAGAGCATCTGCCGTAACGGTATCGCCGCGCTTGAGGAGAGCGATCTGGTACACTCGACGCCCAAGCTGCACTGTACTGAATTCGGCGATGCAATGGCTCGCTACTACCTGCAATTCGAGACCATGAAAGTGATACTCACTCTGCCGCCGAAGGCGAAATTGTCCGAGATTCTCTCAGCGGTTGCTCAGGCCGCCGAGTTCAGGGATGTTCGCTTTCGTGGTGGTGAGAAGAGCACTTACAAGGAACTGAACAAGAACAGCTCGATCAAGTTTCCGATCCCCGTGAACATCGACCAGCCGGCGCACAAAGTGTCGCTGGTCATCCAAGCGGTGCTCGGTGCCATCGATCTTCCAACCGAAGACTATAAGCAAAGACTAGAGTTCGGTGTGGCTAAGGCGACAATCTTCCAGCAAGCTCAACGCCTCGTCAGGTGCATCGTCGACTGCCAGCTCTACCTCGACGACGCAGTCTCAACGCGCAACGCCCTCATGCTCGCCCGAAGCTTGGGCGCTCAAGTCTGGGACGACAGCCCGCTGCACATGAAACAGCTCGAAGGCGTCGGCCTCGTCAGCGTCCGCAAGCTCGCCGTGGCGGGTATCAAGTCCGTCGAAGACATCGAGACGACGGAGGCGCACCGTCTGGAGCAGATTCTGTCCCATTATCCGCCTTACGGCGAGCAGTTGCAGAAGAAAGCGAGAGCTTTTCCGAAACTGAGGATCTCGTTGAAGACCATGAGCGAGCCGATCGTCCAGAAAGGCGAGCACGTCACTGTGAAAGTCAAGGCGGAGATTGGCTTCCTGAACGAGACGGTGCCGATACTGTTCCAGGGGCGTCAGGTGTTCGTCTGCCTCCTCGCCGAGACGTCGGATGGGCACAAGGTGCACTTTGCGAGGACCAGCGCGAAGAAGTTGGATACGGGCCAGGAGGTCATGTTCAGAGCGAATCTGACAAATGCAGGCCAGACTGTTTGCGCGTAAGTCGTCCGTCTTCTTCATCTAGACATCCCCGGAAAGAGGGTATGGTGCTCGGCACCAAGGCCGTATAGTGGTCTGGAGAAGCTCGTCTCTTGTGCTGGATGTTCGATTTATTCGCTAACCCTGCCACGCATTGTAGGTACATCATGTGCGACGAGATCGCCGGCAGTGCTCGCCATGCCATACTGAAGCCCGAGATCCCGGCCATCGCCTTTCCTCCACCGAAGACTGCTGAGGAGGTGACCAAGCATCGTGGTCAGGTCGTGCATGCACCGACCATAGCAATGCGGCGTGCCTCAGCACAGAAGAACCGAACCGACCTTGACAGCGTCAGTGACGAGTTTGGCGATGCGGGTCTCGACGATGCGGATCTTGCTTTTGCGGAGACCGGCGGGTTTGTCGATATTGATGATCTGGATGACTCGGGCGAGAATGCTGGACCCAAGCAGAAGAAGCAGAAGCTTACGCGCGATGCGCAAGCGAACGAGGACTGGGAGCCGCGCCAACTGGCAAAGGGCAAGTGGGTGTGTAACCACGCTTGCAAGGACAAGACCGCTTGCAAGCATATGTGCTGCCGCGATGGTCTGGACAAGAAGCCCAAGCCGCCTAAGCAGAAGGAGAGCAAGAAGCAAGCTGCCGAGCCCGGCTCCGATCCCAAACAGACGCAACTCAGTATGGGTACGTCCAAGAAAGCAGGCTTGATGACACCGGCCATTACCTCGACACAGAAGACGCAGGTCTCAGCGCCTCGCAAGTCGGCCGATACGCGCGAGGTGCAAGATCTCAACAAACTCCACAACAGCGTGAAGAGCTCGACGCCGAAGGTGCCCGTACTCGGAAAAGGCAAAGCTGCGGACAAGAGCAGCCTCTCCGGTCAGCCTCGCCTGAGCTTCCTCGGCGGCCACAACGACATGCAGTACTCATTCTCCAGTGACTATAACGTAGATGCATGGGATCCAGGCGATCTGCAGCACGACAACCCAGACTGGAACTTGCAACCTGCTTCGCGCATGAGCCCGCCGAGAGACCCGTCCATTTTCGAGGAGGTGGATGATGATATGCTCGATGCCGGTTACGGAGGCGATGCGGGAACACAGGACATGCAGCCCTTGGTGGAGGGTTCAGGGAATGGCCACATCGACTTCTCATCCTATACCGATGAGCCGGTGCCCGCGCCCCATGAGCCCTGGGATGTCGACGATCACCACATGGAGGATCTGCAGCTTGCACCCGCTGTACCGCGCACAACGCTTTCGACCGAGGACGTATTGCCAACAGCCAAAACCCACAACAAGCACCTCTTCGTCGGATACAGCACGGACTCGGTTAAGCGGGCTGCCGTTGACGCAGGTGGAGGCAACTCCCTCTCCACGGCCCAACAAGCCAAAGCGCCGCCTTCGCGCCCGCACTCTGCTCAGCGGCGGCAAAAGTCCGAGCCAGCAGTTCAGCCTCATATCGGCGTTGATGGCTTCATTGCGGAAGAAGTCGCTCACGAGCAGGAAGCACCAGGCGAGCCCACTCTGAGCCCGGACGAGCTGGAGAAATGGTTCAACCGAGAGTTCGGAGATGAGATGTTCAATTACACGGGTTGATGGGCTTGTTTTTAAAGGCACAGCGAGTGCTTGCTGATGGAGGCATGTGTGCGGAAGAGTGTTCTCCTAGCCGAGTGGAGGGGAGAGAAGGCTGTTCTGATCTTGGCAAATTTTCATCGTAGCTACTCGCACATAAGGCGCTCAATCACGCTCTCGCTCACGCTGATACTACATATACACATCCCATTCCCCTCCCAAGACGCCACAGTCTCTCCGTTTTCCCCTCGCTGCCCCCCGTAACGCCATGATTGAGTAAAGGCACACCCATGCGAATCTAACATACTAGCGTGCGAGTCAGGAACCGCACGAAGCACGCGGCGCGACAGTCAGTCTCACGGTCCAGCAAGCCGTACTCAGCGCCACTAGGGCTCAGCACCGCCAGAGCCGGACCCACCGCCACCACCACCACCGCGCGTCCTCTTCCCATCTCCCGCCCCGCCATCGCCGTCGAAAGGTCTCTTCTGCCCGGCGTTCGCCGCTCCACCTCGCCCGCCTCGACCGCCGCCGCCACCACGGCCAACGTTGCCTGGCCCACGAGGCAAGCCCGATTGTAGCGCCCCACGCTGACTCGCACCGCCTTGCTCGTTCTGCTGCTGAGCCGCGGCCGCAGCACCTTGGATGGAAATCCCGCTGTTGTTGTTATTACCTCCCCTGCCCACACCACCGCGCGGCAATCCGCTGACACCGCCGCGAGGGATGGCACTCGACGACAATCCCCTGAGCGCCGCAAGGCCCGTACCAAAGTTTCCACGAGTACCAGTTCCCACGCTAGGCGTGAAGGCGGGAGCCTGTGGATTAGGGCTATTGGGTCCCTGCTGGCTGCTTGGACGACGTGGCGATTGAGCGAAAGCCCCGGCCTGGCTCGGTTGGCCGAAAGTACCGGGGGTGGTGGTGTTTCCGCCGAAAGTGCTAGGGGTGGCGGTTGAGGCGCCGAAGCTGGGCTTGCCAAATGGGTTCATTGAGCCGAAAGCGGGAGGTGAACTTGACTGGGCGAAAGAAGGAACGGAGGAGGCGACTGCAGCTGCGGGTGCTGAGGGAGGAGCGCCGAAGCGCTCTTGTCTCGCCTTCAGCTTCGCGGCCTCGATTTGCTCCGGCGTCTGCTGTTGCTGCGTCGCCGCGCTCGGTGGGGCCAGCGCTTGGCTCTGTACTGAAGCCTGTGCGGTCGAAGGCGAAGGCGGCACGCCCGCAACAGATTTCCCTAGGGCACCACCAGCCGGGGACGCCGCAATACCAGTCGCGAGCCCAGCAGGAGCGGTCGGCACAACCTTAGCCCCCGCCGGCGCCGGCACAGCCTTCTGCGCCACCTCCCAAGCCTCCTTCACTCCCTTCTCCGGCGCCTCCGCCACAGCCTTCTTCACTGCGTTAATCTGCGCCATATACTTGTCACGCATGGAAAGCTGGACCTTTGACTTCCGCTCCCCCATATCGATGGCTTTCGCGACCGCTGTCTCCTTGTCCTTCTGCGCCTCGTCGAGCTTGACTTGCAGTTCGCCTTGAGCCTTGACCGCTTCGTCGAGCTTGACTTGCAGCCCATCCTTGGCCTTGACCGCTTCGTCGAGTTGGGCCTGCAAGGCGACCAGCTTCTCGTCTTCGCCAGCAGCGGTAGCATTATCCGCCCCATGATCCCGCTTCTGAGCCCGCTCCAGCTCCTCCCTCAGCCTCCCAACCTCCTCCTCCTTCTCCCGAATCGTCGTCCTCAACCCCTCCGTCTGCGCCACCACGCCCTTAGTAATATTGTTCTTCAAGATAATCTTCGCCCGCTCATTAGTCTTAATCAGTTCCACCATTTGCTCGTCCGTCAACTCCATTCCAGCGGACGCGGACGTTGCACCCCCTTCCTCAGCTTTCACACCACCTTCATTCCCATCACCAGCCTTCCTCACAGCCACAACACCCTCACTCTTCACCCTCTCGATCTCCTTCCAATGCACCTCCCGCATCTCGCTTACAGCACTCTCATGCTCCTCCCTCAACTTCTGCACCTCCGCAGCATGCACCTCCAGCAACTCCGCCCGCACTTCCCCACGCTGCCGGTCCCGGCCATCACTGAGCTGGCGTTTGAGGTTCTGCTTAAGAACCTCCATCTTGCGAGCGCACTCGTCGTCCTTTTGGGTCAGAGCGAGGGCGTGCTGAGATTCCATCTCAGCGCGGAGCCGGTCGACGGCGGCTTGGATTTGTTGGGCCACCCCGTCGTCGTTGGCAGCGGGTTGCGTGTCCGTGGTAGCGGTAGGGGCGCTGTGAGCAGCAGCGTTGGCCGCGCGAAGCGTCTCAACATCTTTCTGCGCGGTGACGAGGTCCTGGCGAAGCTTCTCCAACGCCTCGTTGTCGGCGCTCTGTGTCCCTTCGGCGGGAACACCCGCGGGACTGGCCTTCTCCACCTCCAGCTGCAAAGCAGTGACTTGCCCTTCCAACTCCGCAATACGCGCCTGCAACGCCGTGACTTGCCCACCTAGTTCCTCAGCCCGGGAAGCATACTGACTAGCCCTCCCCTCCGCCTCCGAGATCCTAGCCAGCAACCCCGCAACCTCCTCCTCATCCTCACGCACCTCCCCCTCCTCCTCCCCGCTCTCCTTAGCCTTCTCAGCAGCAACCAGCCTCCCCTCCACCTCCACCAGCCTTCCCTGACTCCTCTCCAACTCCCCCTGCACCTCCCCTAGCCTCCCCTCCACCTCCGCCATTCTCCCCCGACTCCCCTCCAACTCCCCGACCACCCGATCCCGCTCAGCAGCCAGATCCCTCTTCTGATCATTCTGCGCCCGATTTCTCTCTTTAGCCTGCTCCTTGAACCGCTCCAGCTTCGCCGTCCACTCCACCCTCTGCTCCTCCAACTTCCCCTCGTGTCCCGAGATCTCCTCACGAAGAGGTGTCTGCTCAGCCTCCAACCGCTCCTTCTCCGTCTTCAATTCCTCCAGTTGCGTCTTCAAAGACTCGAGCTCGGCAGGGTCCACACGGTCGTACTTGCTGATGATGTTCTGCGTGCGCTCGCGCCAGTGATCACGGTCACGCTGGAGAAGCTTCAACTCGCCATCTTTGGCTTCCACCTCGCCCTCCAGCTCGCCGACCCGACCCTGCAAAGGCTCGATCTCAGCGGCCAAACGCTCGATCTCGCGCACTTTCTCCTCGAGCTTCTCCCTCGCCACACGCGCCTCATTGCGGAGCGTGATGGCGCTCTCGCGGTGTAAGTTGAGCTCGTTGATCGTCTGCTGCAGACTCGTCACGCTGCCCTCCTCCCGCGTCTTCTCCGCGGACTTGCGCCTCTCGTCCGCGAGAGTCTGCCGGGTGGCTTCGAGTGAGGAGCTGGCGTAGTCGAGCTGCTGCTGTAGACGCTTGGCCTCCTGCATGCTCAGCTCGTACTGCACATCCACGATCTCCTTCTCCCGGCGCAGGAAACGGATGACCTCCTGCAGATTCCCATCTCTAGCTGGGCTCCCGGCCGCTTCACCCCCTTCCCCACCACCAACAGCAGGCGTCAGACTATTCCGCCCCTGCCTCAGCGCCGCGAGCTCAGCAGAAAAGCTCTCCATCTGTCGATGCAATACCCCATTCTGCCCATCCACATCCTCCCGCCTCCTCCTCGCCTCCTCTAACTCCCTCTCAAACCGCTCCCTCTGCTCCGCCCAGCTCTCCTCCCCGCGCTCCAGACTACCCCCCGCAGCCTCCGCCTCAGCCTTGACCCCAGCAATCTCCGTGCGCAGCTCATGGTACTCCCTCCGCACGGCCTGCAGACTCTGCGCAGCAGCTGCGTGCTTGACCAGCTCATCCTCATAAGATTGCTGCGCTTGCTGCGCGATCTCTGCCTGCGCTTTGATGTCCCCCTGCAACATCGCCTTCTCCTCCGCGTACCTCTCCGCGTCATCCTTCAGGCGCGCAAGCTCGGATTCGAACCCGCCCCGTTGCTCCTCGAGAGCACGGGAGGCTTCGTCTGCTTGACCAAGCAGCTCCGACATCCCGGTGCTTGTAGTCGCAAGCTCAGAAGTCAGGTCCTCGACCCGCTGCTCCAGCTCTTTGACGCGAGCGTCCTTCTCAGCAAGAACGCGGTCAGTGTCCTCCCTGTACTGCTCGCTCGTCTCGGTGAAGCGGGCCAGCTCCTCCTCGGTCGACTGGGCGATAGAGCGGTACTGCTCGACCTGCTGTCTCGCCGACTCCAGCTCATTACGCACGAGCTCCAAGTCACGCTTCAAATCCGAGACCTCAATCGCCAAGCGCTGCTCCGCCGGCAACTCCTCCGTGTCGTCACCGTTCGCCTGCTCACCATTCTGCGTAGCCGTTGCCCAGGGCGTCGGTCTCGGCTGCAACGCCGTATTCTTCTCCTCCGCCGCGCGAAGGTCAATCTTCATCTCCTCGACCCTCGCCTGCAGCTGGTCGCGCTGCGTCTTCGCCGCCACCACCTCCTCGCGCACGTTGCCTAACGACTTGACAAGATCATCAATGCGCGTCCGGCTCTGGCCCTCCTCGTACTCTCGCCTTAGACTCCCCTTCCTACTCTCCTCCACCTCAGCCTCGAGCTTCCTCTTCGTCTCCGCCAACTCCGTCTCCAAACCCTCAGTCCGACTCTGCAGCCGTCTCCGACTCTCGGAGTCCGCCAGCTCCCGCTCGTTCTGCAGGTTCCGGAGGTCGGTAACAAGTTTGGTGAGACGGCCGCGCTCATCGACCAAACTCCGGTTATCCTCCAACATCCTCGCCTCAATCCTCTTCCACAAGTCCTTTTCCGCCTTCGCGTTCGCGCCTTCATTCCGCAAAGTCTCAGCCAAAGATCTCGCCTCCACAAGCTCCTCCGCGACTTGCTGAGTCCGAAGATCTTGGTGCGCGGCCTGCTCGCCCCTCTGCTGGCTGCGCTTCTGCAGCTCCTGGTTCTCGTTGCGCGTGGCGGTGAGATTGCCTTGCAGCATCTCATACCGTCCATTGGCGAGCTCGAGTTGAGAGTGCAGGCGCGCGATGTCGGCTTGCAGATTGCTCTTCTCGCGTGCCAGGGCGTCGACTTGCTCCTTGAGTGTGCGGCGGTCGGTGGCGTTCTCGTTGCGGTATTGATCGAAGAAAGTCTGTTGCTCTTTGAGAAGCTTGTTGAGATCCTGCACATCTTGAGACCTGGGTGTTGGAGGCTCCATAGCGCCGTTATTGCGAGATGGGGTGGCGGGGGGCACGCTCTGCCCGAACATCGCCTGCAAGTCGCCATTACCAGCCGGCATTTGCCCGCGGTGCTGCAGCATACGCCGGAACATGTCGCGCTCCTTCATGTAGCTGTCAATCTGTGTGACAGTAGCCTGCAGCTCGTCTTGCAGCCTCTGAACCTTCGCCTTCAAGTCTTCATTCTCCGATGCGTAGGCGGCAGTTTGACGCTCCTTCTCCTGTGCCTCAACGCCCTCAAGCTGATCGCCGAGCGTCTCCACCAGCCGAAGCATCTGCTGATTCTTCTCCTGCAGATCCGAGACGTCGCGAAAGATAACAAGTCGCTCGGCGATGAAGCGACCCGTATCCGTCATACGCTCCAACTCACCATCCGTCAGCTCGCCCCGAGCGGCACGTTCGAGCTCCCGGCGTTCTTGAGCAGACATCTCGTCCAGCCCTTGGTCACGACTCTGAATCTCCACAAGCAAGATCTTCATCTGAGCCGACAGGTCGCGTAGCTGTTGCCGCAGAATATCACCCTCGCGTGCGGCGGCAGCAGCCTCATGCCGCCAGTGTTGCACAGACTTGCTTGAATCGTCGCGGTGACTGTTCGCTTCATCGAGCATGCTGGAGATACTGAGGATCTCCTGCTCCAATCGCGA
>NAJQ01000369.1:0-28294 GCA_005059865.1 Friedmanniomyces simplex
ATCTCCATCTTCGCGGCGGCCAACGCATCCTTGATGGGCCGTGCCACGCGATCTGCGAACGAAGTCGTCAAGCCTTCGAAATCCGCACGAGTGAGCTTGACGCGAAAGTCGATCTCCGGCATCAACTCCTCGAAAGAGCTGGTCGTCTCGGTGTTGGCGGAAAGCACTTGCCTCGCCTTCTCCGCGTCTTTCCACAGTCTCGACATGAGCCTGCCATTGCTCTTGATCTCATCCATCTGCGTGCCACGACTCTTCAGAACGGGCTTCGTGAGAAACTTGTGGACGTAATCCTCGACTACGACCTGGTTCAGACTGTCCCCTCCGAGCGTCCTGTCCCAGCCTGTGCCCAGCACAGCCACTTCTTGCACCGTCTTGTTGTAGCGGCCGACGTCTTTGACGCTCTTGCCTTGGAAGCGCAACAGTGTTGCCGTGGTGGATCCCGCACCCATGTCGTACACAATGTGATACTCCGGCTTCTCGCCCTTAGTCACCTCCGGAAACGTCCGGCTTTTCGCGTAGTCCAGTCCAACTGCCAGTCCATCGGTGACCATACCATTGACGTTCAAGCCCGCCAGCTCCGCAGCGCGCTCGATCGCTCGTCTCTCATCCGCCGTGTAGAAAGCCGGGACCGTAATGACAGCATCCTCCACACTCATGCCCTTGCCCGCCATAGCCTCCGCATTCCTCCTCACATTCGCCAGCTCCATAGCCAACAGCTCCTGCACCGACCACGGCGGCTCCTCGTTCACAAAAGCAGAACTCTTGACCATCACCATGCCTATATCCTCCATCTGCCCCACCCGGACGGCCGGATACCTGCTGTTGTACGTCTGCACCATTTCACTCGACCCGTCCGCCGGTATTCCCAGGAGCAGCTTCAAGTTCGGAAACACCTCGCCGGGCATTCTGCCCTGTAATGCCAGTGCATCTCCGCCGTAGGCTCGTTCAGGAAAGGTCCCAGCTTCGGCTAGGATCTGGTTCTTGCTGTCCCGGTTGGGCTTGAAGGCTACAGCCGCCGTTTCTTTTCGTTTCGAGTCCTTGGTCAGGACGATCTCGAGAGGGATTCCTGGCTTTACGAGGGCGGCTTTTAGGTTGAGTGTGCCGAAGTCGAGTCCGAGGACGGAGCCGGCTGCTGAGGCAGTGGAGGCAAAGAGGAGGAGGAGACCAAGTAGTATCGTGCCAGGTGATAGCGCACCACCGCGCCGTCTGCCTGGAGGGAGCATTTTGTGTGGTGTTCAACAAGTCGAGACGATCGTGTGCTTCGTGAAAGGCGTAGGGCTTATACGAATCGATGTTCCATGACAGCAAGATGGCAGAGACTGATGAGCTGCGTTCGTCCAGACTTTGAACCGCTTCTTATCGGTGTGAGGAATGGCGATGTGTCTCTTTCTGAACTGTTTCTAACTGTGCATATGCCAGCTGGCTCCAATGGCACTTCTCTGGTAGCCTCAGGCATCATCCGACTTTGTGCCTCCACCTCCTAAAGGGGAAGTGAGTTCCGCTTTGGCCGATATCATATGACAAACTAACTGACAATCTTCATGCCGAGCGATGCCGGTGAATGCTTTCTCTTGGTGTGTTTCTCTGTACCTTCTGTACAATGTCTCTTCTGATACCCTGTAGATGACTTTCTAGCCAGCAATGGCGACTAATACCGTCTCTCGAAGTGTGCCGCGCGCGCTGAAGCGGGCGAGATGGGCAGCTCTGGCACCGACAAGACGAACAGTCGCGACGGCCGCGGCAGCAGTCGAATACCATGACCCGCCCACTACATATATCTCTCCACCTCCACCGCCCAACACCGCATGTTCCCGAGTCGACACCATCCGCGACGCCAAGCCCTTCTCCTCCTTTCTAACCGACACCCACGCCCGAGAGCATGACTACCTTCGCATCTCCCTCACAGAGCGCTGCAACCTCCGCTGCTTATACTGCATGCCCGAGGAAGGCATCGCGCTCTCTCCGCCCGCCACACAGCTCACCACTCCCGAGATCATCTACCTCTGCCAGCTCTTCGTCAGCCAAGGCGTCAACAAGATCCGCTTGACGGGTGGCGAGCCGACGGTGCGGAAGGACATATTGGAGCTGATGCACCGGATTGGCGGGCTGAGAAGTGCTGGACTGAAAGAGTTGGCGCTCACCACCAATGGCATATCGCTCTGGAGAAAATTAGACGCCATGGTCGAGGCCGGCTTAACAGGGGTCAACATCTCCCTGGACACTCTCGATCCTTTCCAATTCCAGCTCCTCACCCGCCGGCAAGGCTTTGATGCTGTCATGAAGAGCATCAACCGCGTGCAAGAAATGAACCGGCTCGGTGCGGGTGTGAAGCTAAAGATCAACTGCGTTGTGATGCGCGGCCTCAACGACCATCAGATCCTGCCTTTCGTCGAGATGACGCGGGAACAGGACGTGGAGGTCAGGTTCATCGAATACATGCCTTTCGGCGGGAACAAATGGAGCGAGAACAAGATGCTGCCTTATGGCGAGATGCTAGAGCGGATACGGGAGAAATATCCGGGTGTGGAAAGGCTGAGGGATAAGCGGAATGATACGAGTAAGACCTGGCAGGTGCCTGGATTCGTGGGCAGGGTGGGCTTCATCACGAGTATGACGCATAACTTTTGCGGGACATGCAATCGGCTGCGCATCACCAGCGATGGGAATCTGAAAGTCTGTTTGCACGGCGAGACAGAAGTCTCGCTCCGCGATCTGCTGAGGAAAGACCACGGAGGCGAGCCGATGGACGACGGGGCCTTTGATGCTATTCGGCAAGTCGAGCTCGACAGACGGAAAGGGCTGAACGGCGATCTCACTGGAGGAGAGGAGGGATGGATGAGCAAGGAGAGGCAGCTGCTGGAGACCATTGGCGCCGCGGTGAAGCGCAAGAAGGCGAAACATGCCGGTATGGGCCAGCTGGAGAACATGAAGAACCGGCCGATGATCTTGATTGGTGGGTGAGTTCCTGTTCTTCGTTCAGCTTGTAAAGGCAGCGATGAGGTGCGGTTTACTGCATGTGGGCGGCGCACGGCGCGGACGAGGATACGATGCGACGAGATACTGAAAGTGATGTTATCATGTGGTGCGCAACATGTACACGCTGTCAGCTTCAGACGAGATGGCCTATGCCTTGTTTTCCTGCCTGAGTGGGCTACGTCCGGGTCGTACACGTGCTGATTGTGTGAGGTAGGTGAGCGCGGCAGCCCTTCTTTTACCCCAGACCGTCGTCGACGATCATCTCCGTCATCCACCCCCTGGTCACGCACACCCACCCATCTACTGAGCCCACCGGTCAGTCTCGCTG
Source organism: Friedmanniomyces simplex (assembly GCA_005059865.1). Taxonomy (NCBI): domain Eukaryota; kingdom Fungi; phylum Ascomycota; class Dothideomycetes; order Mycosphaerellales; family Teratosphaeriaceae; genus Friedmanniomyces; species Friedmanniomyces simplex. Next base: position 3,305 of record NAJQ01000369.1, read on the forward strand.
CGCAAACCCGCTTCTTCTCCTCTTCAGGCATCCGCAGACGCGCAGACGATAGCCAGGATGGCGAGAAAGCATCGGGGCTCGCTTCCACCCTTGGATTCCAGAGCTTGACCGGACTTTTCCAAGAGAGCGCCCCGCCGCGAGGCCGGTATAGTCGGCCGAGAGTCGAGCAGCAGCAGGTACCGCCTGCTCCAGTAGAGACACCCGCGAAAGCAGTCGAGATGCAGACACAGACGCCGAGCGGCGCGGGCAAAGTTGAGCTGGGGTTCTTCCAGCCTCGCACGTTCCCCGGGAATCCGAGCGCTGGGGCGGACTCGCCACATCCCAATGTGGTACATCCGGAGTCCACGCCCGCCCCAGAGCTTACGCCGACCGCTGCGGAGGTCAAAGTCGCGGCTTCCATGCCTCAGCGAGGACCCACCAGGATCCTAAGGTATTCAACTGAAACACCTCTAGAGCGGACTTCTGATCGCGATCATCCAGTCGCCAAGTCGATCAGGGCGCACAGGAGACAGCTTGCTGCTGACAGGCATCATGGGATTGAAAAGGCGCATCTAGCAAATGATGGTACTGTCGGGGTCCAGAGCCCCTGGGATAAAGGCGCAAAGGCGGACAGAGCCTTGGTGGCGGATCCGTTCGCTCAGTCGGCAGTGAAGGGTGGGGTTGCTTCCGCTGGCACAGCTGAGTTCAGGAGTCGGGAGCAGACGGGTAGGAGTGCTGGGGCATGGGGGCTGAGTGAGGAAGATATGGCGACTGTGGACTCGTTCAATGACCCTGGCGCATCAGTCACACCAATCGTCGCGCTGCCAGAAACCCCGACGACGCCTGCTGTAGCAACAAGCGGATCGTCAAAGCAGCGTACGCAGGACCAGACTGAACGAGCGAAGCTTACCCACGTCACATCCGCGGGCGAAGCGCACATGGTGGATGTCGGCGCAAAACAAGGTACCCGCCGCGTTGCCGTGGCCGTCGCCTTCGTGCGTTTCAGCCACCCGGAGCCCTTCCGTCTCATCTTCGAGAACAGCAACAAGAAGGGCGACGTCCTGGGTGTGGCGCGCATAGCGGGCATCATGGCCGCGAAGCGCACCTCGGACATCATCCCGCTTTGCCACCCCATCGCCATCAGCAAGGTGGAGGTCGATGTCCGCCTCCTTGCGCCCGGCGGCGGCCAGATGGCGGAAACGCGCAGCAACAACGGTTTCGGCGCCGTGCAGCTTCAAGCGCTCGTCGAGAGCGTCGGTCCCACGGGCGTGGAGATGGAGGCCTTGAGCGCTATTTCTGGCGCGGCGCTGACGGTGTACGATATGTGCAAGGCCGTGGACCGGTCGATGAAGATTCTGAGCACGAGGGTGGTTTACAAGACTGGGGGAAAGAGCGGGGAGCATGTGGCGAGCGAATGGGCAATATCGGATGGGGTGGGGAGGAAGTGGTTCGAGGGTAGGCAGCTCGAGGTACCGGATTGCGTTGTGCATCCTGAGCCCAGAAGAAAGGCAACTGCGAAAAGCAAGGGGGAGAAACCTTGAAGTGTGACTGTGTAACCGCGATCTCGTGCGGCAAGCGGAGTGTCCTTGTCTACGGACAATCTACAAACTGTCCTGGGCGAACGCCGGAAAGCGAAAGGTGGTAACACGGTCTCGTACGCTTGGTTTTGAGCAGCGAGCTCACACGTCCCGCACCTTCCGCCCGATTAAAGCTGTAATATTCACCCCCAACGTAAAGCGACGGATCTCATCCAAGCAACCTCGCTTCAACTACGTAGTACTACCAGAAACTCCTCAGCAGCCGCTCCAACGCTCCGCCATCAATCCACACCGATAAACCCACCCGCCGCACTAAACATGACCATCCTCTCGCATACCCACCTGCCCCCTACACTGTCCACCGCGCCCTCGAGGTTCCGTCGCCGCCGCTGCATCCGCACCACCCATTCCCGCCCCACCCTCCTCGTTTCCCCTGCAATGTACCCACTATGCGACGCCAGGACTCACACGAACCCCTTCCGACCCTCCTGTCGAATCTCGGCTACTACGCCTTCTTCCCGGATCCAGAAGTGATAGCCCGGGTTCAGCGAGCATTCTTTTCAGATTTTGCTGGTCAGTTCGGCGCGGGAATGGGCTGTCCAGCGCGGGTCGGAGAAGCCGTGGATGTTTACTATGCGGGGGGAGAGGTGGTGTTGAATCACGGGGGAGTTGAAGTCGCGTGTGTTGAGGAGGGTGTTGAGGAGGTCGATGCCGAGGCGGATCAGGTTATGCTCTTCTTGACGGTTGGTGGCCTCGGGGTCTGAGGGGTCGTTTGGCTTAGGGGAGAGGTCGTTGTTCATGGTGGGAAGGATTCCTTCGCAGGTTGGAACGCATTGATGGGCGGTTGTGTCTCTTCATTGAGCCCGCCCGGCTGCTAGAAGTGTAGATGTGGGTAGCACCAAGTGTCCGGCAATAACAGGCAATCAATGGCGAGGCTACAATACGATGTCAACATCCAGAATCGGAATTCGAGCCACGCACTGATGTAAGGTACATATATGTGCTTCTTGTGTGTTGGCGTCTTGCTGGGTCGAGCACTTGTAGCTCGTTGTTCTCTACGCGAGCTGCGTGCTAATTATGGTGCATGGTACGGCTACATGCAGGCGATCTAACAAGCATGCATGATCTGATCTAGGCCACCTGCAAGTACATGTACCCTTTGCCGCTTGAGGTCAGGATATGGGAGCGTTGGCGCAAAGTTATGCAAGCGTGCACAACATCTTGTGCTGCCTCACGACCTCTCTTCCTCTTAGGACTCCCACCTCACCCTGTTCACTCACCAGGCCTCCCCGTGACCTGAAAGCGCGCATCATCTCTCGCACTCTCGTGCCTTCCGGATTTAGCATACACTGGCCCGCGAGAAACCCACCGCCCGTCCGTTACGTTAAGTCGGAAGAGCAGTGTCACGCGGCTGCAAGAAGACCGCAAAGGTACCTGTAACTGTACATGTAGGCTGCGTCTCCTCCATCTCTCTTCATCATCCTCCTCTCTTCATACTCTCCACCATGTTCTCGCTCGAGTCCCTCCGCAACGCCTTCGCCAGCAACATCGTCCGCACCGCCACCAAAGCCAACCTCCCGCCGCCAACGATTCACGATGCCGACTCCTCCGAACCCATCAACCTCATGCGCGGCTGGCCCAACCCTTCTCTCCTCCCCGCCGAGCTCATCCGCGAAGCAGCCAACAAAGCCCTCTCCAACACTGCGGTAGCGACCGATGCCCTGCTCTACGGTCCCGACCCTGGCTACGAACCATGCCGGGAAGCGATAGCCAAATGGTTGACTGAGTTCTACCGGTCAGGCAGTGCAGCGCCTGTGACGGCGAGCAGAACATGCATCACGGGCGGCGCGTCTCAGAATCTCGGCTGCATGCTAGGCGTCTACACCGATCCTGCCTATACCCGCAATGTTTGGGTCGTGGCGCCGGCGTATATGCTCGCCTTTCGCATCTTTGAGGACGCTGGGTTCGCTGGGAAGATGAAGGCAGTACCCGAGGATGACAACGGCATCAATCTCACGTTCCTGCGTCGCGGGCTGGAAAAAAGTGAAGCGGAGGCACGAAGAAACGGAGTGGAGAGACCGGTGTACAAGCCTGACAGGAAGCGGGCGAAAGTGTACAAGCATGTGCTATACTGCGTCCCCACCTTCTCCAATCCGTCGAGCCGGACGATGAGTTTACAACATCGCACGGAATTGGTGCGGATAGCGAGGGAGTACGATGTCCTACTGGTCGCTGACGACGTCTATGACTTCCTGCAATGGCCTGCAGAGCAGTCTGCAGATAGCTCGCTGGATACTGCCCTGGAGACGGCGCACTTACCGCGTTTAGTGGACCTTGACTGCGATCTGGAAGGCGGTGCCGAGCGGGCAGGCGCCGATGGCTTCGGCAATGCGTGCGCGAACGGGAGTTTCAGCAAGATAGTCGGACCGGGGGTGAGGGTAGGATGGGTAGAAGGAACGGAGAAGTTCGCGTACGGCGTGAGTCAAACGTAAGTGGTAGTACTCTTCCGAACCTTCTGTTCGCTACGAGTTGACCAAACACCGCCATGCTTTGCATTGGAAGGTGCTGATGCTGATGCTGGTGTCGGCGTCTTCATACCCCCCCATTCGTCCATTCAGCTACATGACAGCAACCGAAACAGACGACTACACTGCTAACACAAAAACACAGTGGCACCACGGCCTCAGGCGGCGCCCCCTCCCAGCTAACCTCCACATACCTTACCACACACCTCACCTCCGGCAGCCTGAGCAAGCACATCAACACCACTCTCCGCCCGGGCTACGCAGCCCGCTACCGCATCCTCCTCGCCGCTGTCACCACGCATCTTCTACCCCTGGGTTTCGCACTCCCGCAGACCGATCGGAAGGTCTTTGGAGGTTATTTCGTTTGGTTGTCCCTTCCTCGCGGGCTAAGTGCTGAGGTGTTGGCGAGGAGATGTCGGGGCGAGGCGAATGTTATCGTGGCGCCCGGAGGGATTTTCGAGGTACCAGAGCACGAGAGCGTGGGATTCGACGGGTTTGTGAGGTTGTGCTTTGCGTGGGAGGAGCAAGGGAGGTTGGAGGAGGGTATACAGCGGATAGGTGAGGTGGCGCGGAGGATGCTCGAAGTAGAGGGTAGAGAGCCTCCCTCAACTTCGAGAGAAAGCGACGGAGCTGGAGGTGACGATGGCGGGTTGGATGCGTATAAGTAAAATGCAGTCACAGAGCCTTACGAGTTGTGATTCTGCAGGCAGATTGACGAAGACTATGACAAAATCCCCAAGAAGTTCAGAGTTAACTTAGTTGTCCGCGGAAGCAGCGCTACGTTGCAACGCCACCCACGCTTTTTGACGCTCCTCCCTGCCGTGCACACAAATTTTCCGGAAGAAGCTCCGCCGTCTCAACTGGCCTCCGCATTCTCCTTGCCGGTCCCATTGATCTGCTCGCCCTTCTCCACATGCGCCTCCAGCTTCGCCACCGCATCCGGACCGCTCTTCGGCGCGCCATTAAGCTCGTTCCTCAGACCACTGAGTGGCGACCCGGGCTCCATATCCAGCGTGTTCGACCGCTTGGGCCGAAATGGAACGGGAGTCGAAGGGCGGGAGGAAAGAAACTGCACAACACCAAGTCAGCTTTGAGCAAAGACGTTACGTACTTCGCAGGAGAAGCAGAGAGGGGTCTTACCGAAGAAGCAGCGCTCAACAAAGCAAACAGCGAACTCTGCACCACATCCTCATGGATACCCACCCCCCAGACTTTCTGCGCCTGCCCGCTCGCCGTGCACTCTATGAACGTCGCGGCCTGCGTATCTCTGCCCTTCACACCCTCGCCGCCACCTCTCCGCTCGATGGAGTGCTCCTTGTAATCCGCAATATCGAGATCAATCCCCAAATTCTTGAGCGCTGCGGCGAGAGCACTGAGGGCGCCATTCCCGACACCCTCGACGTGGTGTTCGTGCCCGTCGATCTCGATGACGCCGGAGAATTTGCGGCGGAGGTTGCGGGAGGGTGCTGTTTTACCAGGAGTTTGTTGTTGCGGTTTTTGGGTAGTATCTCCCGCAGGGTGAGGCGAGGCGGAGCGGTCGGTGGTGATGTTGTAGTCTACGAGTCCAAAACGCGGGTTCCGGTTTAGGTGATACGCTTCGACGAACAATTCTTTAATCTCATTCGGCAGGAGCTCCCGGCCCAGCATATCCGTTTCTCGCTGCACGATCTTGCTGAAAGCGATTTGCAGACCGCGCGGCAAGTCAAGCTCGAGCGTGCGCTTGATGATCCATGCCACGCCGCCTTTGCCACTCTGACTGTTGACGCGAATGATGGCTTCGTATGTCCGGCCGATGTCTTCGGGGTCGAGAGGCAGGTAAGGCATTACCCACGGGTCTTCTCGTGTTGCATTGGACTTCTCGCGGGCTTGAAAACCCTTCTTGATCGCATCTTGATGGGAGCCAGAGAAAGCGCAGACGACGAGCTGGCCGCCATAGGGTTGGCGCGGGTGGATGGGAATCTTGTTCGAGGTCTCGACGATATCTATGACGCTGTTGAGGTCGCTAAAGTCGATGCCCGGGTGGATGCCTTGCGTGTAGAGGTTTAAAGCCAATGTGACGAGGTCGACGTTGCCGGTGCGCTCGCCGTTGCCGAAGAGTGTGCCTTCGACTCGGTCTGCGCCAGCCATCTGTGCGAGCTCAGCGGCGGCCACTGCACAGCCTCGATCGTTGTGCGGATGCAGGGAGACGCAGATCTTCTCGCGCTCGGTGACATTGCGGCAGAAGAATTCAATCTGATCCGCGTAGACGTTCGGTGTACTCATCTCGACGGTGGCCGGGAGGTTGAAGATGATAGGGTGCTGCTCTGACGGCTCCCACGCCGCTTTGACTGCCTCGCAGACATCCAGCACGAAGTCCATATTGGAGTCCGAGAAAGTCTCGGGCGAGAATTCATACGCCCACTCCTCCACGCCCGAATTGGGATCGTCTTTGGTGATACTCCGCGCATACTTAGTGCACTCCACCGCCAACGCCTTGCTCTGCTCGTTCGACATGCCAAATACAATCTGCTGGAAACACGGACTCGTCGCCAGATATAAATGCAGCACCGCCTTCTTTGACCCTTTCAAGCTATCCACCGTCCGCCGGATCAGCTCTTTTCGGCAAGGCGAGAGCACCTGCAACCACACATCGTCCGGCACCACGCCCGGTGTTGTCACCAGTCGTCTCGTGAAGTCGTAGTCTGTAGCTCCCGACGAAGGGAAGCTGACTTCAATCTCCTTGTAGCCCAGCTTGACGAGCATCTGGAAGTAGCGCCATTTCTGCTCGCCGTCCATGGGGTCGACGAGGGACTGGTTGCCGTCGCGCAGGTCGGTCGCCAGCCATCGGGGCACCTTGTCGATGGTCTTGGTGGGCCATTGCCGGTCGGGGATGTCCAGCGGTTTGAAGCGGCGGTATTTCTTGGAAGGGTCCTTGAGCCTGTTACCACACAATGTTCAGATGGGGCTGCTGCATGGTGAGGATGTGGGAGGAAGCGTACATCACCATGCTGGGCTGATTCCGGGAGTATGGACGAGGAGGCTGGGTAGTTGCTGGTGTACTATCGAAGTCTTACAACCATTGACACAGCGACACAGGCGCAGGTTTGTCTGAATGCTTTCAAGATGACTGTGACGGAACATTTTCATGCCCCGCACTGCTAGGGCATATCGTGGCGCTGGGCGTTGGTGGCGTTGCGGGGTGACAATGGGGATAGGGGACAACAGCGCGGCGGCGACCATCTATCTGACCTCATCTTGTCCGGGTACAGACCTCACGGCTCGATCATAGCAGGCCTTCGCGCCAACGAGAACGAGCCATAAGCGACTTTACTGACGGTCAGTGAGTTGACAGCCTGGATCAGATGGAGGATGCGACGCTGGTACGGTCAGGCTGGGACTGCATACTCAATGCCCTAAAACCCCTCATAATGCATCAGTATTCTTTCTATCCTGCAGTGGCGTCAGCAGAGCAGTCGGAGCCTGCTCGCAAGTTGACCGCGATCTCCCGCGGTCAAGTGAGGCAGGACTCGCTTGGGGCCAGTGGGCTCGAAGAGTCGCGGATACGATAGCTTTTACAATATCCGCTGCTTCGAGCAAGCCGCGACAAAGAAGGTAGTGTGGCAAACGTCGAGCGCTTGGGAGGGTCGTGCAGGAAGTGTGTGATGCGCTTGAGCCGGATAGAATGTCGGTCATGCTCGGCTGAAAGAAATGAATACAAGAACCGAGTCTATGTTTACACGGCGAAGCTAATCAATAGCTCTTGCCATATTATCTATCGTACCCGCCCCGCTGCTCAAGACCATCCTCCATCTTCGCTGAAAGATCCACCAAGACCGCCTCTACTGCTCCGCAAAACCCAGCCTCGGCGAGCTTTGCGTCTGGTCGAACACCACAAACACGCTCTTCAGGAAGACATCGCCGAAGATCGTAAAGCCAATACCAGTATTAGCCTGGATGCCCCCAAAGCACTGCGAACCCGTACTATCCACCGGCGAAAAGTTGATGTAGCTCCCGGGCACCGTGAACGACTTGCCGCCAATCGCGACGTGGAAATCTGGCAGCGTGCTGGAGCAGCTGAAGACGTAGCCACCCTGCGACTGGTCGTCGGTCGCGCCGCGGACGGACTTGTAGTAGGCCGCCACGACGGAGGTGGGGAGGTACATGAGGGTGGTGCCAGTGTCAGCGATGGCGTCGCCGATGCTGCCGGTGGTGGCGTTGGGGGTGCCGACGCTGTAGCCACCGGCGGTGAATTCCCAGAAGCCGTTGGTGGTTGAGACGGGGACGTAGGTGATTGCGCCGGTGTATTTGGAGTTGTCGATGTAGCTGCAAGTAAAGTCAGCGGGTGATGACGTAACAGGGCGCGGTGTTGGAAGGACGAAGCATACCCGAAGTCGTAACTACCAGCAGCGCCCTTCTTCAGGTCCGCGGTGAAGAGCGGCTTGGCGAGCGAGCTCTTGACGGTGTCGAAGAAGGTGGTCTGAGCTTGCGGCTCGACGGTGTTGATGGAGCTGAAGGCGAGCCCCAGAAGACCATCATCTGGCAGAATGAGATCAGCAACGTGGCCAGGCGGTCGTGATAATGCGGGTCGACTCACTAGCAGTATCTTGCTCGAATTGAGATGAGACGGACGTAGCAGCCTCCACCGCCTGCGAAGTCGCGGTCACGCCTCCAACAACGACCTTGTCCGCGTAGACACTGCCCGCGGCACCAGACCCATCGCCATACGAGATGTTCCAGCTGTAGCCCTGCTTGATCTTGCCGGATGTCTTGGGGTTGTACAGAGTATGTCCAGTCGACTCACTCGAGGGAGTCAGAGTTGAGAATACCCAGCTGGTACGAGAGTCAGCATCAAGAGCCATGTTGATGGCAGCGCGCAAGATGGCACATACAGGTCAGCGCTACCGGTATCGAAGTCAAGGTTGAGCGTCTGGCCCCCAACCGTCACGGGGCAGAGGTAGCTCTCATCGTACTGCTCCGGGTTGGCAGCGACCTCACCGCTCTGCGCAGCAGCAGCGGCATCCACCACCGCGGACGGCGCGACGGCGCCGACCCTGGCGTACTTGTTGTACGTCTTCATCATGGCGACCGGGCCGGACTTGAAGACTTTGCCGGCGGCGACCTGTTCGATCTGGAAGGTGCTACGGCTCTTGAGCTGTGCGGGAGCAGCGAGGCAGACGGATGCCGAGGCCACCAAGGCGGCGGATGTGATGAAGGAGTGCATAGTGAGCGTAGAGAACGGGATGTGTATTGGTGGGTCGAAAGGAGTGCGTCTTTGGTGGACGTCTGTCGGTAATGAGAGAGCGGATGGGAGACTGAGATGAAGACTTGGGCAGGTAGGAGAGAGTACTTATACATCGCGGATGGGCTTGCGATGCCATCAATGTGCTCGGCGTCGCAGATGGATGATCATCATGGCAATCAAAGAGCGTCGCCAGTCACAGCGACAGGGTGGGCGTCCCATCCCGCGTCGTTGATGGACAGGTGCCCATTTCTTGCATTAGATCCAACTGCTACGATAGAGGTGGAGCTGCTCCGGAGGGTGCTACCTGCCGGAAGAAGCATGTCGCGAGCTTTGCACCATACGCTACTCCGTACTCCAGAGCGTCAGTAGTGCAATCGGGTAGAGCTAGCTAGCCTGGCCGGTCCCCCGAGCCAGCAAACCTGCAGTGTAGTGGAAAATGCAGCAGGTGTTACAGGCGTTGCGTCGGTGGCATTGGCTCGGAGAATGTTTCGGTATGCCGGTCATGCTCCTAGGCAAGCGCGGTATCAGGTGCCGCCAGTGCAGTCATTTGCCCTTGGGCCAATCGTAGATCCTTGGACAAAGCCGGAGGCAAGATGAAGCGGGATCGACACGCCCATGGCGATAACATTGACGGGTATGCTTAGCGGGAGAAGCGCTCGCCGCACGCCATCGAAGCCTTCCATCACTGCCGAGTGGTGTGTGGCAGCGAGACACGGATGATCGACGTTGCCAAGCGTGGTGCAGAGTACTTGAGCAGACAAAGCTTGAGTAACGCGCCTTGGTCCCTTCACGATGCTTATTCGCCGGCAAGACGTCCAGATGATGAGTTGTCTCGCGATAGCGCGTGCGGACCACCGCTGTTCCAGAGCATCGCGTCGACTGCCGGCTACCGAAGCAGACTCCAAAGTCAGAGCATTCGGTGTGGCCGACAGCCCAAGTCATCACCCATGCTGTTATCACTGACACCGAGGTAGAGGATACCCTGGATATTGCTCCTGTTTCATGACGGTACTCATACCGATCTACTCACCAACAGCCAATCAAGCAATGGGTGATGAAGCTTGGCCTGGTAGAAGTCAGATAAGGTCCTGGTCATTAGACGGTGCCTCCACGAATGGCGGCAGGTACGTACTGCGAAGAGCTGCATACCATAGCGGATCGTCTGGGAATGCTTGCATGAGCACTTCAGCGGCTACTCCTCATGAAGGGGTGCGCCGGCCGCGAGTGTTTGACCCCAGGGGACTAAAGGGAGTAGGAGCAGGTTGTGAGTAACGGTCGCTCCGCAGGCACAATTTCACAGTAGTGTCCACCGAAGGCCAGTCGCTTTGAGCCGCCACCACCAGCAAATGCGCCTTGGACGTCGTCAACCACGTTGATGTTGTCCGCAATCAATGAGTGGATTGACGAGGTCGAGCTACAGTTTGTTAGCTCGACGGGTAGACCGGGGCTTCCGCTTTGGCGCAAGACTCCTTTGGTGGCAAAACGCCGACGGTGATCGCAGTCGACAAGCTCACGTCTTCACCATCGAGCGCTCCAAAGTATATCGAGACACACCGGCAGGTCTTCGGTGTAACGACAGCTCAATTCGGTAGCTGTATCACTAGCCACGCCGCCTTTGCCGCCGACCAGATCAGATGAACCCTGCCACGCTCGTTGAATCGCCAGACCGCAGACTTCATCAGCCTTCTCACACATTCACGAGCGACTTGTTGAACAAGGAGAACACGACGCACACGACCGAGGGTCGCGAGGATCACCGTTGGAAGGCAGCGTACATCGACCTCAAGTGTACATGTAGCTTGGAAGTCTAGGACGTGACGGCCAGGAAGAGGATACAAACAGACGGCATGCTTCAGCACCGATGTAGAGGGCGAAAGATGATGCAATCACATCCCTACTTAGCGGGCATTTTCTACCTACTATCCACCTGGGCAGCTTGCCGCGAACGAACTGCAACACCCCGCTATGCAAGCAGTGAATGCAATTACCCGGTGTTGGTCCGGTAATGAACGAACACGCCTCCGCTGGGTATAACCGTAGAACGCCGAGCCACTCCAACACTATGCTTGTCGACTGCTATTCAATTGCAGTCAAGCTCATGGACTGCCCAGCGGGCTGCCCATACCTCCCAGCCACACCTTGCTTCTCCTTCTCGCAGCACTAACGTCAAGCTTCCTCCACATCCCGACGTGCTCAATGCCTTCCTCCTCCCAACTGCCCATGCTTTTGTCGGTCTCGAAGCCGTACTTCCGCCATACCTTTTGCACGCCGACCTGCGCATGGACGAGCACGAGACCGTTCCAGTCTATGTTTACGCCACGATCCGACTCCAGCTTCATGGACTCCAGCTTAGCGGGATCCCACCCCGGCATCACCTCGTATGGGTGGTTTCTGGCGTACGCGAGCGCTGTGTCGACCAACAGCCTCGAGATGCCGGCCTTCCTGAACTCCGGGATGACGGCGAGTCTGCCGAGCTTGATGTAGCCTTCCTTCTTGTCATGCACGGAAGTGCTGTCTGTGCGAAGATCGCCTTCCAAGGCGTCGATCTTATGATGGCTGCCTGGAGTTGGGTGCGGTGGATGCGGCGGGGGCACCAGCCGGATGGTCCCGATCGGTATCTTCGTGCTGTTGCTGACTCGCCGGTTTGCTTGACCGTGATCCTCCGCGGCTGTGATCTCGGGTGAGCTGTGTTTTGCAGGAACCGATGCAAAGGCGACCCAGTGGAAGCTCCGCTTGTCATCCTCGTCGAACTCGTTCTCTAGGGGCACGCTTTGCTCCGTGACGAACACTTCTTCACGTACACTCATAGCGTCCTTGAAGCCTTGCGGAATAGCCCTGGTGATATCAGCGGCATCATTCTTCGGCTGATCGCTTGGTGGCTTGGTAGGGTCGTAAAGTTCGAGTCGCTCTCGTAGCGGGACGATGAAGTCGACAAATTCCGAGCGCGTACTGACTGACATGTTGAGCGTCCACTAATGGAGAGACGTGTGTTGGTGGCATGTAATTTATGCCGACTAGGTTGCAAGTGAAGGCATGATGCAAGCCGTGCTATGGTCGTTCGACGGTTGTGTTTGTTATGACTCAAAGTACACAATATGTGTGGCGACGGAGAAGCTGCCGGAAGGCGGAGTAATCGAAGATCACAATGCTGCGATTTCCTTTACTTCAGAGATCACCGTCTTGGTAGCCGTGTTGATGCTAGAGGCGACGTGAACTTCCGTCACCCACCACGTGGTCTCTGGGTTGATAAGATGTGTGAACACTACGGCTTGGACAACGCAGTTTCAACGTTGTCCGCGAACGCAGAGGACCGATCTTTGAGTGATGTATCGGCGTGCTCTTATGTTAGAGAATGAGGTACCTTGACCGACCTCTGCTGCCTTTTGCGTCATTTTCTATCTGGAGCTCGAAATTTCTCGGCTCAGGCGGGCGGAACACGGAATGGCCCCCATGTCTCCACAATTAGCTGCAGCTGAACGAACGGGAGGACAGCGGCAGAACGCGACGAGCCGGACTTCCGGTGTCCACTTCCACGGTTTGTGTAGACTTGAAGGCTGTGTGCGGAGTGTGAGGGTCAGGCGTCGTCGGCCGTATGGTATGGTTTCGTGAAGCCGTCACGGCGACACGGCTGGATCACGCTCGCTGGGGCGTACAAGTTTAGATCAAAGCGGATGAGAGGAGGTAGGCAATGTTTCGGGATTCTGAGGTGTGTATCCCGTCTTACGAGCAGAACAATCACAGGGCGAAGGACGGTTGACATGCAGGTCTGGGTACTGTTGCAGCTGGGATGAGATTGTTGGTTCGACGGTACTCATATCGACGAGCGATGATGTCTCATGTCTTTGATATCCGGCGGCTGGGGAGCTTCACGTCTCGATACTGAGATCTACTGTACTATCGTGTTAGCAAGTAGCTTGCTCAGTACTCGGGCACTGCCTGCCATTTGCTCACAACATGGAACACACGCGGAGCATCCCCATCGCAACACGCCACTCTCCATCTGGATTCTCGGCAGTCTGAGAGGTCTCTCCGGCGGCGGGTTTCGGGGCGAGCGCAATCCGCACTGGGGACTTCGGGAGTCTGCATGTAGCGCCGCCTCCGGAGCTGCAAGATTGGTGTAGTTTAGGTTACTCTTTCGCACCACGCGCCTTCGCCACCTCTGCCGCAACGACACCAACGATAGCGCGGAACGCTTCCATTTCCTCATCTACCGTGCCTCCACAGACCGCATTGGCTAGGTTAATGCTGCCACCAACATAGCAGAGCTTGCCAGTCCGCCGGACAACAACCTTTGCCAAACGTGTTGAGAAGTCTTGCGAAGATGGCTGAGTATACAGTGATGTAGTGAGCGGTTGCGAAGGGTTGTATCTCTGAGGTAGTATCAGCAGCGGCTTCTCGATGCGCGAGAGTGTATGGACGGCTTACGTCCGGCATGGCATAAACGAAGCTGCTCATTGCTGCGCCAGCCTGAGCGCCGTCCAGAGTGGCGCTGCTGAGGAAGAGCATGATGCTCGTGGCGAGGATGGTCAGGTGCAGATGGATTCTCGTGCCAAGGTTGTGCGGTAGACCAACGGAAAGCTCGATCGGCTGGCCTGCCGTAGGTGTGCCATTTATCACAGGCGGCGCTTCGCGAGCTCCAGCTGCCATGATGATTGTGTAAAGGAGTTGCTGATTGTTGTTGTTTGTTCATATGCTCTTCGTCGTCAGGAATCGGACCGGATGGGCGCTTGGACCCGCTCTTCGTCTCACCTCGCGAGTCCTCCCACAAATCCGCATGTGGCCGCACCTACATGTACATCTTGAACAAAGCAGCTTGAAGAAAGAGCATGCACACGCAGAGCGCAGAATACGGACTGACTCAAAGCGTCAAATGATCAGAAGGCAGCTTACATCATGGCGGACGGGTCTACCGCGTCAAGTACGGACACCGGTATCCAGGCCAGTCCCCTGGACGACCCGGAAGAGCGCAGAGTCTTGCACGCTGCACTTGACAGCTTCCAGTAAGTGAGATCCGATTACACTGCTCTCCAAACAAATCCTCCCTCCCCCAAGTGTACACATACCTCCCGCCGCCGTTTTCTCACCTCCATAATCGACACAGGCAATACCGCCAGGCCGCACACTACAACATCACTCACCTCAGACGACAGTCATTCTACTCCCTCCCGTCCGCGCACATGGAAATTCTCTGCGAGCCCCCTTTCTCCCTTCCCCAGACGTTTGACGCTGTCGACGCAGCCATAGACTCAAACGCGGACATCTCCGAGGCCATCCTTGCCACCGGCTTGTCCATGTTCGGCGCCTACGTCGACGAGGAAGCATGGAAAGGCAAAGCGACGCCAACTGATTTGGACAAAGCCCGCTCGACGATCCGACAGCTGTACCGCGATTGGTCCTGCGAAGGTTTGCCTGAGCGGCACGCATCTCATTCGCCTATAGTTGCGGCGCTCGCACAGTATCGTCCAGACTTGCCAGCTGCACAACGTCACCGCCTTCACGTCCTGGTCCCTGGAGCTGGACTTGGCAGGCTTGTATTTGAGCTATACGCTGCCGGCTATACGGTGGAGGGTAATGAGATATCGTACCATCTACTAATCGCTTCGAATTACATCCTCAAAGCCACTCGATCTGCGGGTCAGCATATGCTATGTGAGCGTGCCGACAAGTAAACGTCGATGGAACGGGAAGCTAACATCACTACGCGTTGTAGACCCATGGGCGCTAAACTTCAACAACCACCTTAGCAGAGCAAACCAGCTGCAGTCGGTCAAGATACCCGACGTGCACCCACACGCTGCGCTAGCACAGAATCTTGAAGGTTTTCAACCCGAGATACCTCCCAGTGACCGGATGAACATGACGGCAGGAGACTTTTGCGAGCTTTACCTGGAGTCGCGGTACCGAAGTGCCTTTGATGCGGTGACGACGTGCTTTTTCATCGACACGGCGTCGAATGTCATAGACTACATCGAGACTGTCAAGCACACCCTGCGGTCGGGCGGCATATGGATCAATCTGGGTCCGCTACTCTGGCACTTCGAGGCCACGCCGACGCCGGCGGACACAGAGCGTCAGAGTAGCAACAGTGGCAGCGCACCGCAAACAGCCACAAGTGGAACTCGGCGCAGCGCTGGGTTCCGGGAGCCCGGATCCTTCGAGCTTTCGAATGACGAAGTCGTCGCACTCGTCGAGCGTTTCGGGTTCGACGTTATAGAGCATAGGCAAGCACCTGCCGGTGCAACAGGGTACATCCAAGATCAGCTTAGCATGCTACAAAACGTCTATCAGCCTGCATTTTGGGTGGCCAGGAGACGGTAATCTGTGCCCTTGCGATGCTGACGTGGGATGCCTTTAGATGTACATCACAAACACTGATCTGGCTGAGATGGCGGTTTTCCTGCTGTATCGCCGCATCGAGCATGAGCAGTCGTCAAGCATTGTTGTCGTAAGAGGTTGTCATGATGGCACCGTCTGTTCCGGGCCCCTGAAGTCGAAGCATGCAAACAACGGCACAGGGTCGCTTGGTCCTCGCTCTGCCGGAGTCTCAAGTATTCCAGCTGCGGTGATATCTTCCTCAAGTGACTTCGAGACCATGATCATGTCCACGCGATCACAGCTCTCACCGAAAGTCTTGCCTCGCGGATAGTAAGTGTAGGCTTTCTTCGTCGGATGCAGATGTCTGAAAGTATCGACCATGCCAAGGCCGCCAGCGTCTTGCTCAGACGATCGGTCAGCAGTTGACGACTCATCGCTGTCTGTTGCAGTCGACGTGCTCGAACTGGCAAAGAACTTCTTCTCGAAGTCTGCGCGATTGATGCAGTGCTGATGAGGGAAGGTGCGCAGGTTAGGGTAGCCGTCAAGCTGAGAACGGGCAATGTTCATGTCTCCTGCAAGGATGACGCCGAACCCGTCGGCTTCTAGCGCTCGGCATTCGGCTTGGAGCAGGGCGTGCACATGCAGTTTTCGGTCATGTCTTGTCCCGGTCACAGCTCCACTTACATCTTTGTAAGGCAGCTCCGTGCCGTTGACGGCGTATATGTTGAAAATGGCTAAAGGCCTCGGGCCGATGGCCTTCGTCTCGACCACCAAGAAACGGCCTTCGTGGTCCCAGCTTACCGGCCTTACTCTCTCGACATGTTGCAGGAACCAATCCCTGCGGATGATGGACGCTACGCCATACACCTTCCGCCCAAACCCACGTGCATTGTACTTATCAGACGGCAAGCACACGTGCACGACGTAATCGGGCTCGTCGACGGTGGCGGCACCCGAAGCAACAGCCTTCTCGAGTGCGCGCATCGTCGCTCTATCATGCGGATTGATCTTGACTTCCTGCAGAAAGAGCACGCTTGGATATCCATGGCGGCGCAGAAAGTGCCGCAAAGAGGCTGTGGGCTCGAGATCCGCAGTCTGGCTGCCTTGACTTGGCTGGAAGAAAGTCTTGATGGACTGCTGCAGGTATGGAGCGATGCCATTCACGTTATGGCTGTAGATTGAGAGCAGGTTCGGTTCTGCCGGAGTATGACTGGTCGCGGCCCGAGATTCTGACAGCTTTTGGCGCTTGGATGGCGGCGGGGAGATGGTGCCCATGATTGGCGAGCTCTCAGTGCGTGCACACACAGAGTGGCGTCGTACAGGAATTCTCGAAGATTCCTCGACCCGAAGTGCGATTCAGACGACAATCTCGATATGTTCAACCCAAGACGTTCTGCAATCTAGCTCGTAGGCCCAGCAAAAGTCCTAGGAGTCCTCCTTGACAGAAGACAGGTAAGTAGTGGATGTGCATTGAGACCTGCGCTCACGCCGTGTTCGCTCGCCAGAAGTCTTGCGCGGACGGCCTGAAGACGGAGCCGATGGGTGCCCTCAAGCGAGGCCGGATGCGAAGCGAACTCTGTCGCGCGTCTTGAGCATTGGGCCGACTACAAGAACGTTCAGATGGCCGGTACGGATACCGCCCGGGAGGGACGGGCTGGCCGTCGATATGCGTGATCGACTCCGTTAACCACGCCGACCGACTTCGCGGATGTGTTCAACACAAGCTGATATGGATCCCGGGCCGAAGCTCTGCGCTTCCGATCGCAACGACAAGTGGGCCAGTCTTGCTCATCTGATATTCTGCAGGTCTTCGCGCTCGTCGACAACACCGGGAACAGCGAGGAGGATGTCGAGTTGAGTATTGCGAAAGAGACTGAAGTACATCTATTGTAGCGTATCTCGATGAAGAAGCACGCAGGAGGCGCTATGCGGCCCTTCCCGGACGTCTAGACCGGGGTGTCGTCATACCTTCGGCAAAGTGTGTGCCGCAAGACCGGAATGTTTAACCGACTGCGGAGCGATGGAAATAGCCAGCAACATCAAGACGTCCAATAGCGACGCAGGCGCCATCACGAGAACGGGCCGTGGCAGGTCTCGCAAGGCGTACCCAGGTCTTTGTACCTCCTA
Source organism: Friedmanniomyces simplex (assembly GCA_005059865.1). Lineage (NCBI taxonomy): Eukaryota > Fungi > Ascomycota > Dothideomycetes > Mycosphaerellales > Teratosphaeriaceae > Friedmanniomyces > Friedmanniomyces simplex. Next base: position 21,010 of record NAJQ01000369.1, read on the forward strand.
CCGAGCTAATCGAGACGATAGGGAGGAAGCGCGTGAGCTGGGGAACGGCCAGCGTGTTACCCACATTGGCCGGGCCTACGACTCCGGCCATCCTACCACGCCCTGAGCCCATTGCCTCACAGCGTGAGGTGCATGGTGGGCACATCGAGCTCGCGCCGAGCGCCCCAGAGGAAGCGGTAGATTGCCACGAGCGTGTATCCCTTCGCCCGGAGGCTGAGGGCTTCATTTTCGCGCACCGGAGTATGGGGGGGTTTGAAACCGATGATGAGCGCCTTCAACATCACTCACCGGCTGGGCGTCCAACGGTCTCTCACGTTTCGCCTTACTCACTGCGTGTCACCACGCTCTGCATCGGCCTTCCCACCGCCAAGACTGCTCGGGTGCCGTCTGACCTTTTCCGAGGAACTCTTGACGCTGTTGTTGGTGGGCCATTTCTTGTAGGGTGGATGAGACTCGCTTGGCGCTATTGACACGAAGAACGGTTTACCCAAAGCACCAGCTCAATAATACACCCGGCAGACGATTCGTGGTCGTCTGGCGCCACCATCTAACCGATCTTGTGGGCATCTCCGGAGTGCCCGCATTTGCCGCGCAGCACGAGCTACCTACGGTTGCTCGGTCCGCAAGCATACGGAGGTAGCATAGGTCCAGGTGAGCGAGCATGTTGCACTTGGCCATGACCATCCAGCCGCCTGGGAAGCCCGCCGTTGCACAGGCAGTATGCTTTATTCACAACTCACAGGAAAGCCGGACTTGACCTTGGGTGTGTTGACTATATCAACGCATATTTATGTGGTGTGATGTTGATAGTGAAATCGCAGCTCGACACGTGCTTGCCGAGAAGCTTGGGACGGCAGAGGTGCTATGCAGGGCGACGTAACCTCCGACTCGAACAACGGACGGCTGAAGCTCATTATTGGTACCCCGGCGTTGTGCCGATCTCCCAGCAGCCAGGATGACAGCTCCACGTACCAGATCCTGGGTAAGAGATCGGCATCGAGGTATGCAGCGCTAGAGCTCGCGTGCAGAGTGCCGGCGGCCTCTGGAAACGGGTGATACGACATGAGCTTCGACGACGCCGATGACTGGCATACAATCACGGATCATGATCATGCAACAAGACTCAAGGTCCAGACTCACAAAGATCCCGTCTCTCCGACGTACACTTGTGATTACTTGGACACGCACTGTATGCTGTTCCTGCCGATTCCACGCCTAGCCACAGCGTCATTACTCGAGCGACTGCAGCCAATCGCCCCGTCGTCCGTCGAACAAAAGATGACACTGGACTTTGATCCAACGACAAAGTGAGGTCTGCTCGATCTGGCCACTTCCTCTACTCCACCGCTCGGCCCACGATGTCGCGTCGAACGTACTCCACTTCCCGTACGGCATGCCGAGATTGTGAGCTGACGGGCCGAGTCTTGGGTTTGAGCACCTCAGGACGATTGGAACTCTAACCTTACGCCGAACGGTCTGCTACCTTAACCCTAGCGGACACTCTCCGGCGGTCGACTCGGTCACCGCCCAAGAACGAGTGCCGCGAAGGATCGTCCTCATATGCATACATGGCTCATGCTGTGTGAGTATCAATCCCTGTACATTCATTATTTGTCATTTGGCTCTGAGAGCTGTCCAGCCCGACTCTGATATAGGCTTCCTCAATACCGCATGCAGGACGGGTCGTAATCTCGATCACATATAAGAGAGCCGGCCGCGAGTGCATCTTGTCCAAGCTCCGACCGAGTCTCGAGGAAGGCCTCTCAACGCATCAACATCATGTCGCCTGCAGCTACTGTTGTCAACGATGGCAACGTCGTTGTCAAACCCATATCGACCAAGCAGTCCGCCTTGGGAAGAGCCTCGAACGGCGGAGACACCCAGAATACGACGTCGGCCGTGCTGCATAGGTCACTGCACCACGTCCCCTTGCGTGTGGTGTCAGGAGACGGCCACCATCTCCATCTGGGTAACGGGCAAAGCATATTCGACGCCACAGGCGGCGCTGCTGTAGCGTGTCTGGGTCATGGCAATGAGCGGCAAGTCCACAGCGACTCTCTTTCCATCGATCATCGACGCTAACGATGCACAGAGTCCGCGAAGCCATCAATGACCAGATGAAAAGCGTCTCGTACTGCCACTCCCTCTTCTACGCCACGTCCGCGGCCGAACACCTCGCCAAGCTCCTCATCGACAGCACCGGCGGCGAAATGGCCCGAGCGTTCTTCATCAGCAGCGGCAGCGAGGCTATCGAAGCCGCGCTCAAGCTCGCCCGTCAGTACCATCTTGAGAAGAAGCCGAGCGAGCCTCGACGCACCCAATTCATCGCGCGTCAACAGAGCTACCACGGGACCACTCTTGGAGCTCTGGCTGTTGGTGGGCACGTGGCCCGAAGAGCTTTGTTCGAGCCTCTTCTGAGCGAAAACAACTCCCGAGTCAGCCCGTGCTATAGTTACAGAGGCATGCAGAACGCGAACGAGTCGGAGGATTCTTACGTCCGGAGACTGGAAGCAGAATTGGACGCCGAGTTCCAGCGCCTTGGCCCGGCTAACGTGGCCGCTTTCGTCGCCGAGCCAGTCGTCGGCGCTGCTTTGGGCTGTGTCTTGCCAGTGAAGGGCTATTTCGAAGCCGTCCGACGGGTATGCGACAGATACGGGGCTCTTCTGATCCTGGACGAGATCATGTGCGGCTCTGGACGCATCGGCCCTGTTCCCACCGCTCGCTATCCGAAACCCCTGCACGCCTGGCAAGACCCGTTGGTAGGTGTCGTGCCGGACATCATGACCGTCGCCAAAGGCCTGGGAGGCGGTTACATGCCGATAGCCGCCATGCTAGCCAACCACAGAGTGATGGATGCCCTACAACATGGCAGCGGCAGCTTCGGGCACGGCCAGACCTACCAAGGCCACCCGCTTGCCTGCCGAGCTGCCCTGGAGGTCCAGAGGATCATACAAGAGCACAACCTTGTTCACAACGTGCGAAGGCAGGGCGCTCTGCTGGGGAAGTTATTGAGGGCGAAGCTCGGCTCGCATCCGGCCGTAGGCGACATCAGAGGCAGAGGACTGTTCTGGGGCATCGAGTTCGTCCGGGACAAAGTCACCAAGGAACCCTTCGAGCCGGGCGAGGTAGTGGCTTCGGGCATTCATGAACTCGGTAAGTCTATGACCCGAGCCCTGGCTGTGCATAATATCACCGCTCGGTTTGGCGAGGAGCTGCATCTAACCGACGTCGATCGCTGCTGACCCTTGCCTATAGGCATGCAAGAGCCGCATAACATATCTCTGTACCCTGGGAATGGATCTGTCGCCGGCCGATCGGAAGATCACATCCTCATCGCGCCGGCCTATACGGTCACCGGGCATGAAGTCCAGTTTATTGTGGACACGACGGCTCAGGTCATTGAAGAATTCTTTCACAGGTACGGGGACAGATACAGGACCAGGAGTGGAGGCCGCGTTATGTCGAGCGGGCGGTGAGCTTGGCAGAGTAGTAGAGACTTGAGGTTGGCCGGGGCAATGACTTGCGAGTCGGGACGGAATGCGGTGAGCTCTTGAGGCCGTCGGGAGTGGCCGGAGGCACGGCCTGCCACAGCGCCGACGATTGACGAATTGGATCTCTCACGGTAGAACAAAGGCTCGGCCGGTTGTAGGATCGTAGAACGTACACGAGGCACTACATGTGGTCTTTGATCGACCAAAATACATTGCTGCAGATCTCGCATCAACCCGTGATCACCTGACTCCCTTGCGCGGCTATCGCGTTTGAACGCCCAACGAACGGACGAACGCCTGCCGCGAGGTATTTGTTGGAGGTCTGGGTACATCTTGATGTAGCTACAGGCAGGGGGGCAAGGAGACCCAGAAGAAGCAGGCAAGCTGCGGATGCCTCACTCGCCCTCGGCTTGGATGGTACCACAGACTGTGCCAACTGCGAGCATGAGCCGGTTCGATGTCACCCTGTCCCGTCGCTACTGCATCACAAGCCGCCTCTAGGCCGGGAGTAAGGTCCTTCGTGCAGGGGACGGCAGACATCGGCCCAATCGGGTGGACAGCTTCTGACCTGCATGTATGTGCAGTGTGTAACCCCGCATCCAGCGCTTGCTTTGATGTACGTCCTACATGTAGCTTAGAGCTCATCGGCGAGAGCAGAGCTTGAAGTTCCTGTCCGCGGCAAGATTTTGCCGAGCAGTCGCGGCGCCACCGGCCAGCCCTTGTCTGCTGGGGCAGTGTTGATGGCGGGCCGAATCGGCGAAGAAGGACTGGATGATATGGGCGTGAATGTTGAGCTAGAGCCGATCGACGAATCATAAGCTGGAAACAGTCGCGATGCCTGCGATGATTTGGTGGGTTCCCGAGCGCAGACTGATGGCAGTAGTGAGTGATGAGCGGAAGGGAGCCGATCGACGTGAAGCCGATCAGTTGCAGTGTCGTTTGGCGGAGGCGGTTGATTTCAGTATACCACCGTACGGAAGATGCGGTAGTAGCTTAACAGCAATGGGGAGCCCCTGTGCGCAACGGTCGACTTCAATAATGCAACCGCCTCGATCGTGCAATGGAGCCCTTAAGCCAATCATTCCTGCATTGCGGGTGGTTTATTACGAATACTGCGAATTTCTCAGGCGGATATTCCTCTCGACGGCCCGATCCATTTGCTTGCAATTGTAGCCACTTGCTAGCCGCTCGTCCGTTGGTAGCCCGGAGATGCCTGTGTCGGGACGGAGCGAGTTTCGAATGCCAGCTCATGCAGCTGCGAGTCCGTCGGTAGCTTGGTCGTGCATCCGAGATGAACGCTCTCACCCACAGAGTCGGCGGCGAGGATAACTGCTCTTCCCTCGGCTTACAGCCGCTCATCTTCCCAGCTACGGCTCTTCGAACGTCGTCGATACCCCGAGCCCCGAATACTCACCTCATTTCTTCTTCTTCTCCTTGACCTTCTTCGGCTGCGCTCCCCCACTACTACCACCCCCACCTCCGCCACCCATAGCGCCCATCATCCCCTCCATCCCCGGCGGCAACTGCCCTCCCATCCCCTCCATCATATCCTTCAAGAAATTATCCGACACCCCGCCCCCCGACAACGCCGGAGAGTGCAGCGGCAGAATCCTTCCCATCTTAAATCCCCTGGGAACAGCAGGCGGCGCGGGCTTCTCCTTCAGCGGCGGCATACCGCCGAACCGGTATTTCATCGCCGATTCCTCGGTCGTGGGGTGCTGCTTCAGGTACTCCGCGATGAGCTTGTAGAGGAAGTGCTCTGCTACACGTCAGCCCTACCACAATCTTCTGCGCCGTAACGGATCGCCCTCTGCAGCAACCGCAATAACAAGGAACGGAAACCTACTATTCCCAATCCCCCCATTCACCGCCCTCCCGGCCTTCTTGACCAACACACGCACCCGCCCCGGATTCGCCCAGTCCTTCGGGTGTCCCTTGTCAGGCTCAAACACGATCTGCAACGGCAAACCCCTCGAATTTCCAATCCACTGCAACGCATCGACAATCTCCCGCGCCAGCGGATTGGCCACCGCGTCCTCTTTCCTCACCCGTCTGCCTTGCTCTCGGCTGCGTGAGGAGTCGAAGTAGACGGGGTAGATGCACTGGAAGGTCTTGCTCTGCTCGCGGGCGTCGCGTTCGCGCTGGAGGCGTTCGGGCTCGGGGAGGCGTTGGTGCTGTTGCATTGCGTTTGCGGAGCCCGGGCCCGGGCCTCCTTGTTGTTGGAGGATGGCTTGGAGGGCTTGCGGCATCATTTGGGAGTCTTCTTCCTGCGTGTCTGTGGCGGAGGGCTGGAGACCGCCGTGCTGGGGGCGGGCGAAGTCGAAGGCGTCGAGGTCCATTTCTTCGGGGTCGGAGGCATCGTCTACTTCCTCTATTCGTGGGTTCGCCATTGTGGTGGTGTGTTAGGCACCGGAGGTGTGAAGTCAGTCAAGGATACTGCTTGGTGGTATTCCTCGGATACTGAGGAAACGCGATGCAATCGATGAACCGGATGTAGATGCATGTGTCCACGAAGTCCACGAAGTTCACGCGAAGTGGGGTCAACCCTTCAAATGCCAAGACATATACGCTCGCAGAGCCACAACGGACCAAACACGTTGAGAATATATGAGTGCTCATGTTATGCAACTACAAGATTTCGCAAGGATCCTGTACAGCCATTCCCGAGCCATGAAGCCCGCACATCTGAACAGATGCCAGAAGACATACAATCGCTACAACTCATGCCACAACGCATGCCCCGCTCCTAGTCTGCGTAACAGCATCAATGCATGACCCGCCCCCCTGCCTCCATCCCCGGGCCATCAAGCAAGCAAGCAAAGCCTGAGTGATATCACCGGAGAGGAAGTACCCCCTACTGTTCCCAACCCCTCCGATCCGGCCGCGCAGACTCCCTCCCCGCCGCCTCCCGCTCTCTCTCCAGCCGCTCGCGCTCAACGCGTATCCGGCCCGCCTCGGTCCCATCGTCCTCCACCAGCTCGTCGAACCAAGGGTGCTTCAATGCCTCTCGCGCTGTAATCCGCTTTTTGGGGTCGTAGACAAAGATGCGGCGCAGCAGGTCCAGGAACAGCTTGTTGAAATTCGTGGTGGGCGGGATGATGGTCTCCAGCCTCTTCATGCCGCGGACGAATTTCTTGGATTGTCGAGGTGTGTCGACGAGGGGGTAGTTCAAATGGCCGGATTTGAAGAAGCGTGCCGCTGAGTTCTTGTCTCCGCGCTTGCTTGTGCGGTTGACTTCGCGGATGAGGGATTTGTCGATGTTTTGACCCGTCACGGCCTCCATCATGGCGAGGTGCTCGCAGCAGTCGTGGGTTTGGAAGAGGGCGTCGCCGGTCCAGCACTCGACTAGGATGCAGCCGAGTGACCACAGGTCGATGGGATGCGACCAGCCTATAAGCTTGTCAGCGCTGCTCGTTGGCTCAGAGTGTATGTGAAAGCGTACCGATTCCTAGGATGATCTCGGGCGCCCGATAGTGCCTAGTGCTCACCACAGAGCTGTGGTACTCATCGTCAAAGGTAGCGGAACCAAAGTCAATCAGGTTGATCTGAGGACTGAGTAACACTCTCCTGAATTTCGCACTCCTGGCATTCAGCGTCGAGCTCGACGGTATATTCCTGTTGTAGGTGAACGTCTGGTACGAGTGGCTCAGCAGCAGGATGTTCTCCGGTTTCAGATCCGTATGGATGAGGTTCAGGTCGTGCAAGAAGGCTATGCTGCCAAGTAGCTGCCGAGCAAAGGCCTGGATGTGCGAGCCTGGAAACGGCACGAAGCCGCCTTGCTTGAGGAAGTCGAA
>NAJQ01000037.1:0-24100 GCA_005059865.1 Friedmanniomyces simplex
TTCGTCCCGATTGTCCCTTCCTCGTCTTTCATGCTACCAGCCCTGCTCGGCGGCGCCGTAACCCCTCCTGCCGCCGGTAGACCTTCGGCTTCCCGTGATGCACACCATGTTTTGTACTTTGTCAGCGGGAAGCGCTCATTGACTTCCTCCATCGACATGAGCTTCTTTTCTCGTCGTCTTCGGTGCGGTCGAGGTATGGCGCCTAGGTCGATAGGGTCGCCATTCTCATTGAATGCTTGCGCTCGTCGGTTTCGCTGGTTGTACCTGAAGCAGTACTTCACGCCTACGATGATCCTGAAGTGATACTGTCAGTATAGTGTAGACAGAACACCGTAGGTCAGAGCGTTATACCATAGGTTCGTGAACACCACGCCGAAGCCCAGCGCCACGAAGAAAAGCAATGGCGAGCTCGCCGGCCCGCCCCCTGAAGACTGCTGTTGCTGTTGCGCAGCTGTCGGGGTTGAGACCGCGGATGTCGTGCTACTCGGCACGGACATTGTCGCGAATGGTGTACCTCGCTGTCTACAGAACTCGGCTGACGCTCAAGGAGACCCGAGTGAGGGTGAGAGCCAAGGAGGTCCGGAGTATGTGTGCAATGACGAGGTCAGACTGCTGGCATTGTCTTGCGCGCGACCAGGAGATGTGTAATGACTACCGTGGCGAGACCGGAATGCGCGGATGTCCAAGTGAAGTCCAAGTGAGCTTACGAGCCTCGATGGGCGCTGTGTAGGGTCCCTTGCTGCGACTGTCGTACGCCTGAGTTGTCGCTAGCTCAGTCGTCAGTCATAAGCTGTCGGTTGGCTCCAGTGTCACTGTCGTGGTCGGCGTCGTGGAAGAATATGCAATCACAGAGGAGTGATGACAGCGTCGATGTCGTTCGAGTAGTGGCGGCGCGGATAGCGTTCCTCCGTGAGGTGGCTCTAGCTTTGGTGGAGGAAACCCGGATGTTTTGCAGCCGGGCCGAGACCGAAACAGGGAACGAATCGGCGGCTCGTCGATGTCATCAACTTCACACGATACATGTATGAAACGGACTTCCGAGAGAGGCAGGAACGGATCGAGCACTTCACACACACACGCACGGGGAATATCGTAAATAAAGTCACCTGCAACGAGCTTTTGCAGACGCAGTATCGCCTTCGAGAGCTCTCGTGGACTACTGTCCCGCGCCTGGATGCAGTGAATACGGCTGGACTCGACGCCACTTCCGCTATGTACCTCAGTATCAGAAAGCAGTACAGCGTACCACCGCGATTCGACCAGTGCGACGCGGTAATTCTGGCACCGGGAAAGGAAATGCCACAGTCCAACCCCCATATCACCATGGCCGTCACAGCATCATGGTAACTCACTCACATATAGGGTGTCTCCCTTTCCAAAGCATCGAGACCAGACGCGTGGCAAGCAGAGCTCGAGTTGAAAGACGACATCGCACTCCCGGTGGGTCCTCTGCCGAATCCACGGTCAATGGATACGTCGACACATTGTAGGGAACAAACACGAAGGCTCGCGGTCACGACTCTGGGTGATGCTCCTTGCAGTCCTGACCAGACATGCTGATCAACGTGTGCTTTTGAGCCTCCCCGGTTGCCTCACGATTCCGTCCCTTTTCCCCTGTCTGCTCACAGCTACACCTGCACCCGGCGTCCCCTAGTACTTGGTTGACTGACTCTCAAACTACGTGAATATAGGTGAGCCTAATCACTTACCATAAACGGACCAAAGCTCCTGCTGAGGCATGGAAATCTGCGTGACGGCGTGGCCACCAACTTGGAAGCAGCCATCGACGCTGTTCATCTCGATATGGATACCGTTGGCCCGAGTTGGCGCCAAGACTGTAAGGTCACAGGTAGCATGCTCGTGCCCTCTATCCGACCCTTTCAAGATCTCCCCAAAGAGAAGAAGAAGTTTCCATACCGCGAGATCACCTTCCCGGCAAACCCGACGACCAATGCCCGCGCCATGATCGCTCGGCCGGTCGTGTGAATAGCGCCTGAAGCTGATCGAGTTCTTGCAGCGCAGAGGCCCGAGATCTGAGGTCAGGCCGTATGTGTTCGAGATCGCTTGGGAGATCTACCACAAGCGCAAGCGCCAAGGGTTGCACCGTTGCATTACCGGATCTCTCAACGCCGACAGTGAGAGATCTCGCAGACGACATAAGGAAAGTGTGCGCCATTCGAGGAACTCTCCCCTCCGATGAGGAAGAGGTCTGTTGGCTCCCGCTCAACGCGGCGTCCTGTCGGTCACGGCCCCAAGCATATGCCGCCCGGGAAACCCGGTCCTTGGCACATGCCGCCGGGCGCTGCAAGCCTGCCAGCCAACCTCTAGGACTGTGCGATGAACATGACAGCAGCCTGTCATCGCACCCTCTACGACATCCAATTTGCGTACGAGAAAGGCTGGAACGTGTCGGGGAACTCCCTGGGTTTCTTTGAGGGTGGCGATCACTACTCACAAGAAGATCTAAACCCGTTCCTCGAGACTTACACCCCTTACGTACCGATCGGCACAAGCCCAATTGGTATTTCCATCGACGGTGCGACGATAGCCGTGGCTGCAAGCTCCGATCTCAAAACGGGAGAGTCCGACATCGATCTGGCGGTTGCGCTGCCTCTTATATACCCACAGACTGCGCCGTCCACCAGACTGATAACGATCCACAAGCCATTCTTGCGCTAAACGCCATCCTCCCAGGGTTCCTGAATTCTTTCCTCGATGCTCTCGACGGGTCCTAATGCAACTACACCGCCAATACCTCGAATATTGGAGCAAACGGTGGGATATACGACCGGGCTGGCCGTGGCTATCCCGATGTCAGTGCGAACGGTGCGAACTACCGCATGTTCACCAACCTGACCGACTACCATTATTACGGAACCTCGCTTGCTGCACCGCTGTGGGCGTCAGTCGCTACTCTGATCAACGAAGAGAAAGCGTTGGCTGGGAAGGGTCCCATCGGCTTCGTGAACCCTACGCTAGACGAGAACGCTTGGGCAATGAAGGGCATCACGAACGGCAGCAACCCGAAGTGTGGCAGCTCTGGCTTCGCTGCAGTGGAGGGCTGGAATTCGGTGACTGGGTTGGGTACTCTAGACTACCCGAAGCTTCAGCGTTTGTTCATGGGCTTGCCGTGAGGGCGGTGACTCTCCCCCTCTTCCGTCACTTGTGGGGCCAACTGTCGATTCAGAGAGCACGGTGATGTAGACCTGCACAGAAATCTTCGAGATATACGCGTATATCGCAGCATGGCACATTGCGTTGCGACAGACGGCAGCCGGCCTGCAACGTTCAATGTCACCGAGTCTTGCTCGTGCCGTGACTAGGCTGCCTCAGGCACCAAACTGTCAAACTTCACGATCTTGTTCACGTCTCTCTGTCCGTAACAAGTGACATAGCAGAAGATCAAAACACCCACAAACGCACATAAGGTATGTGACATCGCACGTACACTGGCCTCATCCAACGAACCGCCAAGGTTGCGGCAGGTGACGGGCCTGAGAGGCTACGGAAGCCTCCGCGGACGCGAAATGAATGCATAGAGGATTCCAGCCGCAATTAGATGAGACTTATCTCGCCGACGACGCCGAGTGCTGGGCGCCGCAACAACCTGGGGAACCTTAGACGCAACCGAGTGCCTATGTACGCCATGGTACTGTGCCGTTCAGGTTTGCGCTGCGTTGTACTACTACTTCCAGACATGCGCACTTCATTACTTCGTCAGCTATAAAACTACATTTTTAGACGTTTTGAATGACATGGGTCCCACTAATCTTGCCTCTCTACGATGGTCTAGCCCTATTGGGCATCGGTTTGCTAAGAGGTACCTGCGAAAGCCGGCACGATATAGAACCAACCCTGGTCTGATCTGTGAATAGTCACCCCAATCAGCGCGTAACAACCCTCCGGGTGCAGCACTACATCGTTCCAAGGTGGTGACTCCAACCAGACCGGCTCGCACTTTAGGATCTTACCTATGGGCGCCTCGATTGTCTACGGCCTGGAGTCGAGCGACGGTAACGGTTTCCGCCTCGGGCTTCAGAACCTCCTGGAAGCCAACGGCACACAAGTGACTATGGTCGGGACTCAGTGGTCAGGCAATATGAGCGACAACCACCATGAAGTTTACCTGGCAGTGACGATCGATGACCTCACCAACAAGTCCGATCACTCCGGGGCGTACGATCTGGAGGCGGATGTCATCCTCGTTCTCATAGGCACCAACGACTGCTGGTACGTACAGAACCAGAACAGCACCGCCGCAGATCCGCGCGTCGGCGATGGCATTGCGCCAGCTTCGCGCTTCGGGGACTCGTTGCTTGGCAGTATCTGGACCCGTGCTCCCGGAGCCTTGGTACTGGCTTCGACGCTCCCACGCAACACGAACCAGTGGGAGGATCGGTGTATACAGGGTTTCAATTCTCATCTTACGGCTGTGGTGCGTGATGCGGCCGACCGAGGGCAGCAGGTCAGGTTGGTGGATATGTACGATGTGGTGCCGGTGGATCAGATTCAGGCGGACGGAACCCACCCGACTGATGAAGGGTGAGAATCTATCGTACAGGGTGGTCCCGCAACGTAAGATATCTGCTGACCACTCTACCCGTCGTTTATTAAGGTACGAATTGATGGCGCATCAATGGTTTTCGGCCCTCGTTAACGCGACCGAGGAGTGCAAGGCTACTACTACGACACAGCCAGGACCAGTATCCGCCACAGCATCCAGCACAGCGTCGCCGCAGGGTGGTCAGCAGTCGGATTCGCCTTCGAGGTCGGTATCTGGAGTCCACTCTCTATCCCCGCACCACGCGCTGTGGCTGTTACTCCCTCTGGCGATATGGATGTTCGGTGCCGCACGTGGACAGCGTGGCTCCCAAGGTCCATTGGAATCCAAGCGGCATTTACGGCGCAAGTCCGCAGATGCAGCGCCCTTGCTGCCTTGTGTTGGCGGGATGCTCGTTGAAATGTATCGTTGGCCAGCCGGAACTCTCCGCAGTCGATGTATCCGCGGAAACTGACGTCTCGCAGAGAGGAATTTACAGTGTCCTGGGGTGGATGATGGCGCCAGCTCCTGACCGGTGGTCATCTCAGCTCGCCGACGCTGCGCAGGCATCACTATTGTGAAGCAGGTGCCGGGAACCAGGTCGTAGCCGGAGCTTGATAGCGCCTGTGGGGGTGCCGGTGGGCGAGAAGCCGCTAGTGCTCGAGAGAGGAGGTCCGTAGTAAAGATCACAGCGTGCAGAGCGGTGGCCTGCGGCTTGAACGTAGCATATGTGGGAGTGTCTTGACTTGTGAATGGACATGGTACCTTCTCGCCACGCGACTCTACTGCGTGCCAAGAATTGCTCGGCAGCCTTACTTCCAACTTTCCCACCTTTTCAGGTTGTCTTCTGCATCATTCAGCAATGTAAAATACATGTGCATGTAAGCTGCATCTGGCGGCGACGCTCGTTTTTGCCAGGGAGGTTCAGTCCTGCCGCCGTATCGGGGCCTGCGTTGCCAGCATCCTCGTTGCCAGGCCGCTCAATATCTGGAGGCTATGCGGAAGCGTGGATGCGTGCTGCGACTGCTCTGCGATCCGGTGAAGTCGGACGTACCGTTCTCACAGTCGAGCGTGGCAGCTCGCTTCTCGACTGCGCATCCTTTCAGTGTGAGCGATGTACCGACAGCGGTCGCACTTTGCTCATTCGTCAACGGTGGCGAAGTGGCGACCTGAAGTGGCGAAGCTGCGCAGCCGCCCTCACCTCACCCCTGTCGAATAGACTGCTGGCTTCACCAATAGCAAGACGTGGATCGCATCTTCGCAACAATTGACAAATCACAGGAGAAGCCACTCTCTATCGTCGGACAATTGCTTGCGTCTTGCGCTGTGCACCTTCGGCCGGCTTGCTCTTGACACCTGCATGCCGAAGATCAAGCTTTCACCACCAGCACATTCCTTGCTTCGGCACGAACACTCCCACCGTCGCACTTCAGGCATGAACCTGGTGCTCTGTCTAACCATACAACGCCGACCAACGTACACTCGCTGTACCCAGCATGGACAGCCCCAACGTCAACATCACCGCTGCATATCCACTAGAGCTACACTACATCAAAGCGCTGTTCCTGCAAAAACGATACCGGCAGTGTATCCAAGCATGCCGCGACGTGCTGAAGACAGCAGGGGAGCGAATGCAACACCATCCTTTGCAACAAACCTTCGTCAGCTTCTACATCGGCCTCTCGCACGACGAGCTCGCTCGCTTGATGCACGACTACTCGCAAGCCAAGCTGCCGGCCTACAGGCAAGCTGAACAATTCTACAACGAGGCAATCCAATCATTACCAAGTCCAGGGTCCATCATTCAAATCCAACGGGAAGCGGTGGCGCTACCGGATAGCGACCCTTTCACGGAAAGCTCGCCCGTGGAATCCGATGAACACACTCCGCCACCACCTGAGGATGAGTACGATCCGTTCAACTATTCGACGCCCTCATTTCCCAATCTGTCCTCATCGCCACCTCTGCACTATGATAAGGACAGTCTTCCTACGCGATCACCGCCGACCAGCTCCCACGAGACAAGCAGTTCGGACCTGGAAAGCCACTCGAGCTTCAACCAGATCATGACGCCGCACAAGTTCCTGGAGCGCGACATCTCACGCATGTCACTCCTGGACGACGCACACAAACCTGCGAATCAGCACGCCTTACCAAGGGGCATGGAGCGCGACTTCTCCCGCATGTCGTTGCTCGAGGACAGGCACCGGCCAACGAAGAGACCCGCCTTGCCGAAGAGTATGTCTCAGGGCCTACTGAAACCGATTAGGCTCGGTTCTCCGCCCAAAGCCTTCCACGTTCCGCCAAGCCTACCGTACAGTGGCAGTGCTGCAAGTATGTCGAGACTACCGAGACTCAATACGCGGAGCAACTGGGACTCCCCGTCGAGGCGGTTGCCGAGTTCGATTAGTGAAGAGTGCTCATCCTCGCCACCGTCACCGGTCTCGCCGATAGAATTCGGTGACGCTGTGTCAAGTGCTTCGACTGTCTCGCCGATCTCTCCGGAAACGCCGGTGCGTATTATTGTGCCCGATGTTGGCATGACCCCAAAAATACAGGATCACGACGAGCAACCACACGAACACCACCACACTGACGACAACGTGCAAGCCATGCGCACGCAGCTCGAGACTCACCTCCGTCTACTCGAACACGAAACGCAACGTACACTCTCTGCACAAACGAAGCGAGCCGCAGAGCGCACCTCCACCGCGCCGACCACAGGCGCACCCCTTGCGCCTGTCCGCGGCAGTCTCGACGGCGCCGGCAGTATCAGCAGTAGGCCGGGCAGCTCTGCAAGTAGACACGACAGCGTGCTGGGCGAGCCCAAGCGTTTGTCCGTTTCGCGGAGCTACTGGTCTTTCACGCCGGTGGATGTCAAGGCCGAGGACCTGAAGAAGCGGGTCAAAGAGGGTAGGCAGAGGGGCTGGGCGAGGGAGAGGTTTGGGAGGGGGAGGTATGTGGGTTTGGCAGAGAGGGCGCTGGGAGAGCTGTGAGCGAGGGGCGCGGTGGAGCGTTGCGCTATGCTCGCCAGCTGCGTGGCGATGTGCGAGGGGCTCGCGCGACGTTCTGGCGGGTGAGGAGGATAGGAGTTTGGAATGTTACAGAGATACCCCTTTTTGCGCTGTGAGCCTATTGTGCGTGGCGATGTTAGAGATACCGATTTGCGCTAAATCCAGAGATTTCCCCATATGAGCCTTTTGTACCTCATGCACACTGTCTTCGCCTCGATGCGGTTTTTGACACACTCATGCGCATGAAGCTTACTACCCTCCACATAAGGCTCGTCTTTGCAGAAAGCTGATATTGAAATAGTTTCGCACTAGAGTCGATATAAAACTCTATTGCAATCATTCTCCCGGACTTTCACCGCGCATGCTGACAATCGGAAGCATCCAGAGACGCAGTACTACTGAGGACATATGGACATGGCTCCAGACCCATGCACATCACAGTACCGCATATAAGGGATACTCTCATCCCTCCCTTTCCGACTCTCATCGCAATCAGTCTCGACATCTTCGAAGGTACCTTGCCTCCTCTGCTGCTTTCTAAGGAGTGCTTGACATCTTGGAGACTCTGACACACTCGCATCAAACGCAACAATCCAACATGAAATTCACATCCACCCTCTCGATCCTCGCCGTCATGGGTGTCGGCATTACGGCTGCGCCGATCAAGGTGCTGCCGGGGATGGACGATATGGTTCCGAAAGGTATGTACCTCCCGACCAGGCACTTGATTCGATCTCCAAGGTAACGAGTGGGCAGATTAGTCCGAGGGATAGTACGGGAGCATGAAGTATTTGCTGTGGCTGTGGGATTCGTTTCGCTGCTGAATACGACCATAGTTTCATTATACTGACCATCCGCGAAACCAGGCACCTACCTCCCTCCCGGCGTCGTCATCCGCCCGTTGAGCGGCGATCGCGGGCCCCTGGAGCCGTTGCCTTACGGCTTCGACGCGGAGAGTCTGCCGCATGTCGATGGGGTGGAGGGAGCTTCGGGTGTTGACGCCGAGGATGAAGATGGGAATGGTTTCGTCGGCGGGGGTCCGGGGCCCGTCGTCATTAACGACTTCGACGCCGATAGCTAGGATGGCTAGGCTGCTGCCGCCAGCATCTCCAGCTTACGGCGGTATGGATGTGGTAGCGAATGGGGGCTATGGGGAACGAAAAGCTGGCTGTCGTGACTTGGAGCGACTGTGGTCGCAATGTTCGTAACACGTGTATACCATCTCAAGAGAGCATATGCAATTTGAACTGGACGTGAGGTTCGTGGAGATCGTCGTTGTCGTCGTCCAGATGAAACGCCACCATGCTGTTTCACCCTCAGGAGGCAAGCGGGATGACGGCTGTGGGGAAAGCTCCGCTGCGTGGCAGTTGCCTTGCCAGTGTTGACGACCTGTGGTACCTTGCAGCTTACTACATCGACATCTCCATCTCCATCGCATACCGCAACGATGGGCGGCGAATCTCATCGTAACCTGACTTCCCTGTCGTCGGCCAAGTACCCGCAACTCGCCGCACGACCCAAAGGCAAGCAGATCCACCACATCTACCGCGACCGCCTCGGCCAATTCACCAACAACGGGCAGTACAAGCAGCAGTCCCTCCTCGCCAAGCTCTACGACGGACGCCTCTCCGACGAACCGCATGTAAAGCTCGAAGTATGGCACGCGCCCGGCGTGACCCGTCCGACGTTCAAAGAGGCGACCAGCAAGAAGAACGAGTATGTTGAGGCGAAGAAGGGCGACTGGTTCGGACCGAGCTGGAGCACGCACTGGTTCCGCGTGCGGTTCACGCTGCCGTATGACTGGATCTACAAGCCCCAGGTGGAGCTGCACTGGGATGCGAACAACGAGGGCATGGTGTGGACGGAAGACGGTAACCCTTTGCAAGGCCTGACTGGTGGAGGGGAGCGAGTAGAATGGGTGGTCCCGCAAGAGTTCCGCGACTATGACAAGGAGCACACCATCTACATCGAGATGGCTTGCAATGGCATGTTTGGCAATCCTCAGGGCGGAGACACAATCCAACCACCGGACCCAAACCGGTACTTCCAGCTTGCCGAGGCTGACCTTGTCAGTGTGAACCTGGACGCGAGGGCGCTCTTCTACGACTTCTGGGTCATCGGAGACGCCGCCCGTGAGTTTCCCGAAGACAGCTGGCAAGAACATCAAGCCCTCCAGATCTGCAACGAAATCATGGACTGCTTCATCGCTGGCGAAGGGTCTAGATCTTGCATCCGAGACTGCCGTGACATTGCTAAGAAATATCTCGGCAACGATGTCGACTCGGAGAAAGTATATGAGAGCAATACCGACCACGCCATCGTGAATGCAATGGGCAATTGCCACATCGACACCTGCTGGCTCTGGCCGTGGGCGGAAACCCAACGCAAAATCGCCCGCTCCTGGTCCAACCAATGTGATCTCCTGGACCGTTATCCTGAACACCGCTTCGTTGCCTCGCAAGCACAACAGTATAAATGGCTGGAGCAACTGTACCCTTACGTCTGGGATCGTGTCAAGTCTCACATCAAGAAGGGCAATTTCCAGACGATTGGTGGGTCATGGGTGGAACACGACACCAACATGCCGTCCGGCGAATCACTCGTCCGACAGTTTTCATACGGCCAGAGGTTCTTCGAGAGTAGGTTTGGCGAGCGATGCAAGACTTTCTGGCTCCCAGATACCTTCGGATACTCCACTCAACTCCCGCAGCTATGTCGTCTAGCGGGCATGACGCGCTTCTTCACGCAGAAGCTGAGCTGGAACAACATCAACAATTTCCCACACACGACGTTCAACTGGGTCTCGCTGGACGGGAGTCAGGTGATCTGCCACATGGCGCCTTGCGAGACGTACACGGCGGAAGCGCATTTCGGTGATGTGAGTAGAAGTGTGAGCCAGCATAAGAGCATGGACCAAGATGCTACTTCCTTACTTCCTTTCGGGAAAGGAGATGGAGGTGGCGGGCCGACATTTGGGATGCTGGAGAAATTGCGCCGGTGTAGGGGCGTGAGCAACACGGTGGGTTTGCTGCCTAAAGTCAGGATGGCGGAGAGTGTGGAGGAGTTCTTTGATGGATTGGAGAAGAGGTGCGCGGAAGGGGACACGGAGTTGGTGACCTGGTATGGGGAGCTCTATTTCGAACTCCATCGCGGAACGTACACAACGCAGGCGAACAACAAACGCAATAATCGGAAAGCGGAGATACTTCTTCACGAGATTGAGCACCTGGCTACTCTGGCGACCATTCAGGAGCTCGCCACCGTCCAAGGTGGTGGGAAGGGCAAGGGCTACAAGTACCCGAAGAAAGAACTCGATTTCATGTGGGAGGCTGTCTTGCTTTGCCAATTCCACGATTGCTTGCCAGGCAGTGCGATCGAGATGTGCTATCGGGATTCGGATGAGTTGTACGCCAAGGTGTTCAAGACGGGGGAGAAGGCTATGGAAGATGTTCTCGGTGCTCTGGGCTTTGGTGATGAGGCCGTCGCGAGTAGCGAGGGCAGTGAGGAGGTAGTGCTGCAGACGCTGGGCTGGCATCGCCAGGTCCCGGCGACAGGCATCGCGATTGCGGCACAACACCAAGCGAGGGTGGCGCGGGAGGAGGAGAACGTCTTCGTGCTGGCGAACGGGCAGCTGGATGTTGAGGTCACGAACGGCGCCATCACGTCACTGTACGACAAAAAAGCGAAGCGGCAAGTCGTGCCGAAGGGACAAAAAGCGAACCAGCTTGTCTTCTTCGACGACAAGCCGCTGTACTGGCAGGCGTGGGATGTAGAAGTCTTCCACTTGCGGTCGCGAAAGGAGCTGGAAGCCAATCAAAGCAGCACGAAGATAGTAATGAACAGCGCCGAGCGAGTCGCTGTGGAAACAACGACGAAGATCTCGGAAGAGTCCTGGATCAAAACCACCATTTCCCTCCACGCCTCCACCTCCGACTCCTCCGCAACCTCACAAGTCGAAGTGGAAGCCGAAGTCGAGTGGCACGAAACTATGAAGTTCCTCAAAGTCGAGTTTCCCACCACCATCACGAACACTGAAGCCTCCTACGAAACGCAATTCGGCATTATCCGCCGTCCCACGCACTACAACACCACCTGGGACATGGCGAAATTCGAAGTATGCTGCCACAAATGGGCCGATTTGTCCGAGCACGGGTATGGCGTGAGTATATTGAACGACAGTAAATACGGCTTCGCGACTGCAGGAAACGTCATGAGGCTGAGTCTTTTGCGGGCTCCGAAAGCACCCGACGCGCACGCGGATATGGGAAGGCATTATATGAAATGGGCCATCTTGCCGCATGCGGGTGCGCTGGACGAGAGGACCGTGCGGGCGGGCATGGAGTTCAATGTCGAGACGAGAGCACACCGGCATGCGGAGCCGGAGAGTGTGAAGGAGCTGATGAGCGCTTTCAAGTTGTCGGACGATAGTTCGAAGGGTTTGGTGGTGGATACGGTGAAGAGGGGGGAAGATGACGAGGATACTTCGAATGGCGATCTGCCGCCTAAGAAGGGACGGCATGTGGTGCTGAGGGTGTATGATAGTCTGGGTGGGATGGGGACGGGGACGGTGCGGTTTGGACCTGTGAAAGTGGAGAAGGCGTGGAAGTGTGATTTGCTTGAGGATGTGATTGAGGAGGTGGAGGTTGGGAGTGAGGGGATGGAGATTGAGTTGAGGGCTTTCGAGGTGGCGAGCTATAAGCTTTGGCTTGCTTGAACGCTTGCTTAGATGGACGGGTGCCGGGCTTGCCGATATTGTGTAGGACTGTTTCGTCCGGATTAGCTGATGTAGCGCAGGGCTGGTATGTACATGGACTCGTGGTTTGAAGGCGCGAACGTCGTGAGCTGCAAGAAGTCAGCTCCGTCATCTCCGGTGTTGTTGCGATCCATAGGGCGACATCACCAAACACACGGAACAGTGTATATAACCACATTGCAGGCGGAACCTTGGTCACCCAGCACCATCAATATTCACTGTCACTTCCATCAGCTATCTAACATCAACCGCCTGAGGGAGCCAATTCCACCGCCATATAGCAAACAGCCCACCAAATCCACGATGTCGCCAACCACCACCCCTCCCGCGTCCAAAGAGCCCCTCAATCTCGCCGACGCCGACGGCCAATTCCGCCGCAAAGCCTCGCAATTCCGCAAATGGATCTCAGCTGCACTCGGCGCTCGCTCCCCTCCCAAACCCAATCGCTCCGTCCTATACATCGGCTGGAGCTGCCGCTGGGCTCATCGCCCCAACATCGTGCGCAGTCTGAAGGGTCTGGAGGGGGTCATCCAGCTTGTACCGCTGGCGGGGAGATTGTGTCCAAATGGGCCTTTACTTTGGGGGGAGGATGCCGAGGAGGCGACGGTGGAGGTAAGGGTGACGTAGCGATCATCTTGCGTTGATCATTCGTTGAGTGGCT
The DNA here is from genome assembly GCA_005059865.1 of Friedmanniomyces simplex. NCBI lineage: Eukaryota > Fungi > Ascomycota > Dothideomycetes > Mycosphaerellales > Teratosphaeriaceae > Friedmanniomyces > Friedmanniomyces simplex. Next base: position 12,969 of record NAJQ01000037.1, read on the forward strand.
GACCGGACTTGTTCGTATCCTCCAGCCTTTATACGGCTTCACCCACCTCCGCCAACTGTACGAGAGAGCAGACTCCTCGTACTCCCGCCGAGCTACCGTCCCAGTCCTCTGGGATAGGAAGAACGAAACAATCGGCAGTAATGAAAGCGCGGAGATCATCCGCATGTTCTATACCGAATTCGACGCCCTCTTGCCTCCCGAAGTGCGAGAGGAGCGTAGGCCGTTGCTGCTGGCGGAGCTGCGGACGCAGATCGATGAGTTGAATGAGTGGGTGTATCATGAAATTGACAACGGAGTGTATAAGGCTGGTTTCGCGACAACGCAGGAGGCGTATGATGCGAACGTTGAACTGTTGTTTGAGAGTCTGGATCGGATGGAGCGGGTGCTGGCGGAGGGTCAGGGCCCGCTCATCTTTGGGACGCACTTGACTGAAGCGGATATCCGACTCTTCACCACAATCATGTGGTAAGCAAGGCTCCGTCGTCCCTAGACACATCAGGGTATCGTAAGGGAAACGTCGCTGACTGCCTTTGACGGTTCGACGCTGCCTACTATCCATGCTTCCAATGCAATTTAAAGATGATACGGCACGACTACCCGCATCTCCACCGATGGCTGCAGCACATCCACTTCGACCAGTCGCCCGAGGAGACGAGGGGGGCGTTCAGCAGCACGACGCAGTTCGCCAAGATCAAGAAGGGCAATGCGATCACTAATGGCCTGAAGCATGTGCCGGCCGGTCCGCTCCCGTACATTGTTCCGGTGGCTTGAGGAGATGAATTGTCCTGCATGGTTGATGTACACTAGGTCTCCGGCTTACCTTGTATCGGCATTTCCGCGAGTTCTGCTTTTCCCTCCCGCACTCCTCCCCAAAATTCATCGCCGTCCGGGTCTTCGGTGGTGTATGGGGGCAGACCTACGTACTTGTTGATCCAGTTGAGCACGACTTTGTGCCATACTAAGCTGTTCTCGGGCTTGAGCACCCAGTGGTCTGACGCAAATGTCAGTGGATCATCCGGCGAGATACATCGCAGACAAACACTTACTCTCGTCTGGGAACGTCAAGAACTGACTCTCGATCCCCCTGGCCTGCAACACGTTGAACGGTGCTAGCCCTTCAGAGATGGGAAGACGGTAATCCTTCTCATTGTGGATGACAAGCTGCGGAGTTGCCCACTGGTCGAGGTGCTCGCTGGGGTCCCAACGCTTCCAGTCGGACAAAGTCGAGGAGCCAAAGTTGTGCTTGGCTTCACGCCCCGCCGCTTTAAAGCCGGGATCGTACCAGGGCGTACCGCCGAGGTCGTGGAAGGGGAAGTACAGCTCTTCGGTAGCCAGCATACTACCGGCGAAAGTGAGTATGCCGTCATGGCAGACAAGTGCCTTGAGCTTCCGGCCAAGATCGTGACCTTGGATCCAATTCATCTGCTACGGTTAGCACGCCCAAGACCTCTACTTTTCCCATTACAGCTCACCATGTATCCGCCATAGCTCGCTCCCAATGCAACAGCTCTTGAGTTGTCAGCTTCGCGCATGTGCTCACCCACCCAATCGAAACAGTTGACAATGTCCTGATACGGGTCGCCACCCCAGTTGTTACGGATCGCATCGGTGAAGGCTTGCCCATACCCTGTACTGCCCGTTGGGTTGGGTGCTACGACCATGTAACCTTGCTCAGCAAATACCGCGGGATTCCAGCGGGTGGACCAGCTGTCCGCCCAGCTGCCTTGTGGCCCGCCGTGGATGAGGTAAGCGACAGGGTACTTCTTCGCTTTGTCGAAGTTGCTCGGCCGCATGACGATCGAATGGACCTCCTTCGTAATCTTCGGGTTGCTCGCTGGCGTCCAGATACTGGAGACTTGTTCCGAACTCAAGCCGAACTTGTTGCCGGACCCCGTGTTGGAGTGCGCCCAAGAAGCACTGTGCGCTGCGCTGGCACGTTCAGTGCTCAAGATCGCATACGAAGAGTTGTCCACGAGCGAGCTCTTCGTCACAAAGATTTGCCCGTCGCTCAGCGCTTTCACATCGCTCACGTAGCCCTCGGAAGTCAGAACCTGAGGCGGGTAGTCCTTCTGGTCGTCAGACCTGATAGCCACCTGGTACAGTTTTGCGGCCCCTCGATCCTCAGCCACGGCCAGCAGTGAGTTGCCATCGGCTGAAAAGCAGATTGATTGCGGGCTCTGGCTCCAGAAGTCTCCGTCTGTATCACTTGCATCTTGTGTGATACAGGTGAGATGGGGCGTCGGCTTTTTAGCCTGAGTGGTCACGTCAGACACGATAAAGATGACATTGGTGTCCGCTTCATAACCGGCAGCTTTCATGATCAGGAAGGCAGCCTTCGTGCCCTGCGCATCGTCGAAGACAGGACACGTCGCTGCGCCCTCGAAGCCAACAATCGGAAGCTCCTCAAGCCTGCTCTTCGAGTTCTCCGTCCACGAGTCCAAATACAACAAATACACATTGCACTTCGTGTTGAGAGCAGGGTTCAGCTCGGGGTCCTTCGCGACAAAGATGAGGCCATTGCGTCTGATGTCGAAGTTGTCGGTTCCGCCAAAAGGCGCGATAGGGCACTCAAGGCCGCTGCCTTTCAGAACATTGCTGAGCTCGGACAGCTTGTACTTGCCGTCGTCTCCGCGGTACATCTGACCGGTCCAGAGTGCGTTTTTGGCCTTGCCCTCGTACTGATCCCAGTGCCGGACATACAGCTTCGAGTACAGCCGACCAGTCGATTGGGTCTTCTTGTTGGCTTCCTTGGGAGACATGAGGCTGCCATCAGGTAACGCCTGTGCGCTGACGACGATAGCCACTTCGTTCGCCTCTTCGTCTAGTTTGCACACTTTGAGGTTGCTAGCGCTTGCAGAAATCTTTCCCACCACGGAATATGAAACCGCGGACTGAGGTACTTTGCTCACATCCGCCGCGTACAAACTGGTCGTGTCGTCTTTCTCGGCCTGCAGGCATACGAAGTGCTCGTCATCGAGCCAGTTGAAGTCCGAGACATCGTCGTCCTTAGCCAGCAGATGCGAGTCGTTGGTCTTCACGTCGAGGAGACGCAGCTCGACGGTCTTCTCGTGCGTGTTGAAGTCGTAGGTAGATGAAGTGTACAAGACCCGGGTGCCAGACGGGTTTGGAACACCAGCGGAGCGACGAGGAGCCGAAAGCAGCACCTCTGGCGTGAATTTCTGCCCACGGCCATCAACACATATACCACTCCGGACAGTATTTGTTCCTGCTCACCATGGCTCGGTGGACCATTGAGGATCGTTCTTTGCAATCAGATGATGATTATCAGCGGGCCTACAACGAGCGGTGCGTAATTAGAGTCAAATACCTTAGCATGTCAGAGTATGCAAGAGGCTTTGTGTCGTTTGTGTAGTCAGTTCGTCATGCCCGAAACGCTGCCCAAATAGGCAGGTCCCTCGAAGATGGGGAGCTGAGCTCCGACGGTCGCGCTAATGCGGGTACGGAGCTCGTGAGCGCCGTGCTTTGTACGCGTGCACTGAAGCGGACGTCTTGTTGACAGACCTCTCGTCCTCATTGGCCTGTCGCATCTGGCTTGAAGTCACGATCAAGGCGTGGGTACAAGGACATAGATGGCTCATAGCCGGTTCATACTTTAGCCTTCCAAACGGGATGTGCTGCTGAAATTGTAGCACAGGAGTGCCAATTGTTGGAAAGCAATATTGCAGTTCTACAGACGAATGACCGACTTCGCAGGTTGTGGCCTTTTGCGGGTCGGCCCACACCATCATCCTGAGAAATCGGCGCGTATGGGATCCTCCTTTCGGGCCACGTCTGCTCCTGAGCGGTGAAGTCGCTTCCAACGCGCAAAACGCCTGCAGCTGGGTCAATGACATCCCGTTAAACCGTTGTTGCAAAGGGCAGTCCGTATACCCTCGCCAATGTCGGCGCACTCGTAGACAAACAGAGCCTGGAAAAATCGTAGCTATGATAGGTTCTTCCTACGGTCTGCTGGCTAGTCTGCGTGTTGCACCTTGAGAGAGTTAATTTTACACTCTGCTGCGTAAAGCGCACTTTGCAACAGTGCTGTAACGCTGGATAGCAAAATGACTACGAGCTCGTGGCACATCCGGGCAGACGTCGTTGACTGCGGCCGGTAAGCCGGCGAGCTCGTCGTGGTGATCCTGCTATCATTGGCGGTACTTGGTACAGCTATGGCGATCCAGTACGAACAGGCTGTACTATCTCCAGGGTCGGTACAGAAGGGTTCGTCCACTGGTGCGTCTTCAAGGAGGCGCCGCAACCCGGTTTGATGGCTTCATACTCGTAGGATCGAGGAGTAATCAGTCGTCTGTGCGAGAACACAGATTGGCCAGCGAGGTTGACATACCGTCAAGCATTCGGCGCAGTCTCCTATGGTCTTAGTCTTGCGGCGGAGGATCAGTGAAGGAAACATGTCCATGGCGGCATTGTTCGCCTTCAAGCGTAGAGTCTGGTACCTTACGTATCGCCGTATGGATGCTAAGTGTCCATGAGCTCTTGACGTCGAAGATGAGATGTGAAGTATACTGAGCGTGGAGGTCCGTGCACTTATGCATCTGAACGTCAAGCTGGCTTCAACTTTCTCCCAGGACGAGCTCTACCACCAGGCATTGCGAGCACTACAACCACGAGCATCTCCGACCATGCCGCCCAAAAAACCCACCCCCTCCCCCGCCGCCGCAACGCCCTCAGCAAACCGCTCCCAGCACTCCTCCGCCAGCGCCGCGCCCTCCAAACCCGCCTCCTCGCACTCCAAGACCCAGACCCCTTCCTCCACATCGACCTCCACCTCCACCACCGCCCCGAAACTCGCCCAACAAATCAACTCCCTCACCAACACGACCAACTCCCTGTCGAACGCCGCCCCGCGCAGTCTCCAGGATGCCCAACAGATCCTACTGGGGATGTGGAACACCTACGTGGATAAAACCCCGCAGCGCGTGAAGTTGTTGGATACATTCATGGCGTTCTTGATGCTGGTCGGGGTGCTGCAGTTTGTGTACTGTGTGATTGCTGGGAATTATGTACGTGCCCCCCCAAACTCATCTTGGGAGACGAGCACGAAAGAATGTACATGGGCTGACGATGTGGTTGATGACGATAGCCCTTCAACGCCTTCCTCGCCGGTTTTTCGGCCACAGTCGGGCAGTTCGTGCTCACGGCCAGCCTGCGCATCCAGACGAATCCGGAGAACGAGAAGGAGTTCAGGAATACGTCGGATGAGAGGTAGGTCAAGACCATATTCACTACCAGAACACTCTCGCGGGGTGTACATCACAGGTGTGCTGACCCGTGGCTATACAGGGCGTTCGCGGACTTTGTCTTCGGGAGCATGATACTACACTTCTTCTGCGTGAACTTCATCAACTAGCGGATAACTCTGCCTAAGAGCGCGCGATGGTTTATGTAGAATTACTGCAAAGTAGAAGATGCACCACAGCACCATATTTCGGTGGACAGATTGAGACGTCTGTGCCTGGAAAATTGTACGTCTTCGTACATGGCAAGCCGGCACTGGTAGTCGCCTTTCATGTCTATGTATGCTTTTGCGTGTACACACGGGCGCCGTAAAAGGCAGCCGTCGCTGCGACACCTCAAATGTTACAGCCAAATGCACATCTCCTCCTACGTCCATCAATCGACATGTGTCTACTCTAAGCGGAGGCGCCTGAGATGTAGAACCACTTGTCGATGCTCGGGTCAATGGGCGCGGGCGCCTTGTCCTCGCCCTTGGGGATGTTGAGCTTGCTCGGGTCGGTGCGGTCATTGCTGTGCGGGACGGTGGTGTTGGTGCTGGACAACGATCGTCAGCATCTCGCTCCACGGCACGATGAGAAAGAAGGGTGTCACGCACAGACTAATCTCCCCCTTCGGCGTCTTGCCGGTAATCATCCTCTCCCACGCCTCCGCGCACTCGCGAATGACATCCATCGCATACTTCCTGTTCTTGCACTCGCCCGAGAAAGCGAAGTGGTTCTCCGGCTTGCCGTCGGGGATCTTGTAGATCCGGAACCACTCGTTCGTCGCGCGCAACAAGCCGGGCAAATGCCTCTCCACATCCTCGATATCGTTCAACCGCGGCGCGAGCGGGTCGTTGACATCGATGGCGATGATCTTCCAGTCCGTCTCGCCTTCGTCCAGCAGAGCCATGACGCCCAGGACTTTGACTTGCTTGACTTCACCGACCTTGCCGACCGCTTCGCCGATCTCGCAGACGTCGAGGGGGTCGTTGTCGCCCTTGGCTTTGGTCTCCGGGTGCATGGCGGACGGGTCCTCCCAGGTCTGCCCAAAGGCGCCGTAGTTCCAGATGTAGCCTTTGTGGGGGAAGCAGTTGCGGACGAAGCGGAGCTTGCCCTTCTTCGTGTCTTGCTTGATCGGGTTGAGGACCTCGTCTTTGGAGATCTGCGGTCACAATAGGTCAGATGCGGTGCTTCAGAAGAGCCAATAGCTGGTTGAGGGCAAGTGGCGGTGGGCGCCATTGCTGGTCTGGTATTAAGTATGCATACCTCCTGCTTGGCGTTCGACCACCGCGGAATCTCCACAACCATGTTCAGCACCGTCTGCTGCTCGTTGGCGTACAGCGGCACATCGTGGAAGGGCGAGACGGGCACGCCATCCTTTTCAATGTAGACGCGGTGCTCGAGCGTGTTGGGGGCACCGATCTTGCGGGCGGTGAAGACGGACGGCGCCTTGCTGTCGTAGCCGCCGCGGGTGGGCAGCGTGGAGGTGGCCATAGTGGTGGTGTTTGGAGAGTGGGTGGATGATATGTGGGAGGAAGTAGTGGAGAGGTGGTTGGCGAGTTGTTTGCTCCGTTCCTGAGCTCCCATGCGAAAATTGTGTTTGTTGACGTGCTTGGTGGGGCCAGGGTCCGCGGCTGCCGTGACCGGAGATGCAGATGGGGATGGGCGTGGGCGTGTTGAGATGAGGAAGGTGCGCGTTGGAGCAGGGGAGGTTGCGACTCGCCAATGGACTCTGCTCAACGGGGCGGAAGCGGTGTGCAGGCGTAAAGGCAACATGCAGATGGAGATTGACTGTCTGATGGGCGGTCGTGGCGCCGAGGTCTGCGCGGTAAGGTGAGATGGAGGTGCTGCGAGATCGGCTTCCGCCCGTGCGGCTCATCCGGATATCAAACTTCTCCTCACCAATGACAACGACAATGACAAACTAACAGCCGCCAGACGCCTGTGTCGACACGTCTGCGCGACATGAGCGGACTCACGTTGGCAACGCGCGGGAGAGCGGCGTTCAAGCGATCCCATGCTCGGCGGGCCACTCAACGACTACCGTAGCACAGACACGTCGCAACGGAACCGAGACTCAGTGGCATCAGCTCCTCAAGCACCCCCTCCCGATCGCCTTCATCCATCAAGCGATCCACAATGGACTTGAGCGCCGCCTGACGTACGAAGAAGTAATCGTGGCCTTCGTCTTGCTCTCGGGGTACTTGAACGCGGCGACGTGAACGGTGGCCGACTGTTCCGCGCGGTACCATCTGATGGCTGGTTCGCGGCAAGCTTGTCGACGGAAGTAGACGTGGGTTCGCGACCACCATCTCTTCTCCGGGCCCAGGCCCGCCTCTACGCTCCTCGTGCGTCCTCCAGTCGAAGTCGCAATTAGACTCCGCTCCTCGCTTGTACGCAGATTCGACCGCACTCTCCCAGCTCGTATCAGGCAAAACCGTGGTTGCCCCTTGATCACATTCGACGCACGATCTTGGACGCCTCTCCCGCCGACATGGTCTTGGCGGAGGCGAGCAAGGGAGCCAAGGCCAAGACACATGGCAGTTCTCCAGCGCCTCTCTCGTGCGGGCCCGTACCTGCTGGAAAATATCTCTGTCTTCGAAAATCGCTGGCGCGGACGCCCGTTGAACGCTCGACGGCTGCTTTTCGGCCGCGGCGATTTTCTGTGCCTGGTTGCCTGCGTCCACGTCGGATTGCATCTGGGTATCTGGCGCCTCCAGGCTGAGATCCAACCAGGATCCATAGAGCCTGCAGTACTCACAGCTGATGTGCGGGCAAAGTTCACATCTTTGGTTGGAGGTGGCGTTGCGTGTGCGGCAAACACAGCAGAGGTACATGCTTCGTCGGCCAGGACCCGGGCAAAGGAACGGTGGTGCAAAATCACCGCACTAACGGGATGGCTGAGTGATACCTGGAGAGCTTTGCCACGCATGATGCTGCGTTGATGACGGTATAGGTAGGTTTGTCTCACATACATGCAAGTTCCGCCCTCACATGCGGCTGCACTTTCTGGGCCAGCAAACCAAATAGTCCTGCAGGTCTCACGCTCATTCATCGGACACCCACACTTACCGTCTTGCTAGCACACCGAACACTACTGATTCAGCAGAGCGGTTCTGCATGAGGAGAGACACTGATACCGCAGAGCTGCATTTCTCCGTGCAAGACCTCGAAGCAAGACCGTCCAGATCACACATGGCGGCGCTCTACCCTTCAACCATATTTTGACAGATGACAACGAACGAAGATCTCAGCGACCGTATCTCAGCGCGCAAAATTCCCAGAAAAATGTTGTGCACCGGAGATCAGACTCGCCTTTGCTATCTCGCAAAGCTGGCTGCGTCGATTCGACTCAAGTAAATATCACTGCTCGAGCAAAGCTGACCTGGAAAGAACACTTGAGTACCGGGACGACAGCATGAGTGACATTGAGACGCCTTCCTGAATGTGCTGGGTCGTGCTACAAATGTCTGCGGTGTACGAATGATTAGAATCTTCAACATTGACGGACATCCGACCGTTTAGCCAGATCTCGCGGATCAATTGCTTCGAAGCTGCATGTTTCCGGATATCGATCTGGTATTGGACCCAGGGCCGCGATTGTCGACGAAACAAACGGAGTGAATGGATATGCAAACCCGGAGCTGACTCAAATGGCCTCGCACGGACCTCATTCACCGAGCCGCGCCCGAATTTGTCAGCGGCCTTGGCGCTTCCCGGAGGTATTGGCAAAAGGCTGGAATAGGCCACCAGGTTTTGACAAAAGGCAACGGCCTTGAACCGCGTTGTAGACTATACAAGAGACGTGTTCGAGAACAGTCACTGGTGAGGGCGACACTACATTGCAGCTCTTCAGGTACCCACCGAGATGGCAGCCGCCGAGACTCAGCGCTTCAAGCAGTGGCAGCTTTCCACAACTCGCGGCATCGACGGCTTGAAGTTTGTCGAAGATGCGTCGATCGGCCAGGTTGGAGACGAGGACGTGTTGGTCGAGATGCACGCTGCCTCGCTCAACTTTATGGATCTTTTTGTGGCTAAGGTGAGAAATGCCTCGTAACATAGAGACCTACGAGGCTGATCGTCCTTTCTTCGCAGGGCGGCCACCCGGGCATGATTGAATTACAAGCCAATCCCGGCCTCATCACTGGCTGTGATGGTTCGGGTATCGTCAAAACGGTTGGCGCTGCCGTCAATTCTTTCGAGCCGGGAGACCGAGTCGTCACGCACCTCATCGGCCGCATACCGGACGACGCCAAGATCGACTTCACCATGGTCGGATCCTCGCTGGGAATGGGTACCAACGGCACGCTCTCGCAATACGGCACCTTTCATCCGAGCAACCTCGTGCATGCGCCGCAGAATCTGAGCTTCGAGCAAGCGGCGACCTTGCCTTGCAGTGGATTAACGGCATATAACGCCTTGTTCGGCCTAAGTGGACGGCAGGTACAGAAGAACCAGTGGGTGCTCGTACAAGGCACCGGCGGCGTGAGCGTGGCTGCACTGCAGATTGCGCTCGCTGTAGGAGCGCACGTGGTCGCCACGACATCAAGCGCGGAGAAAGCGGCCAAGCTGAAAGATCTGGGGGTCGAGCGCGTCCTCAACTACCGAGAGACGCCAGAGTGGGGCGTTCCCGCCCGAGCCCTCACGCCTGGCAATATCGGCTTTGACCACATCGTGGATGTCGGCGGCGATGCCACGCTCGGGGAGAGCGTCAAGGCTATCAGAACGGACGGTGTGATCTCAACTCTTGGGTTGGTCGGCGGACCAACGGATAAGCAGGTGCCGATGATGGCGGTGTTGAACAATGCATGTATCGTGAGGGGTCTTGTGGCTGGCACACGGCAGCAGATGAGGGATTTCGTCGCGTTGGTGGAGGAGAAGGGTATGAAGCCTGCGCTTGACGATGTGGTGTTTGGAATCGAGGAGGCGAGGAAGGCGTATCGGCGGCAAGAGAGGCAGCAGCACTTCTCGAAAGTGGTCATCAAGCTGCAAGACTAAAGCTGTTCAGGCTGGTCGATTCCGTACTTCGGTTGAGAGATGTCAACGCAACGAGTTGTTCTTGGCAGTCGTCCTGTACAATTTGAGCTCTGTATACCTTCGCTTGCTTCGTATTACTTGCCCATGCTTCCACGCTTGGCACCATGCTCGCCCGCATCGAGTTCAGGGAGGATCGAGGTACCGTCGACTTCGGAAACCAACAGCTGTCCTCGTTGTTCGGCACCATAGGAAGGATAGCTTTTCTGATCAATCCCCATCCTCGCGTCGTAGGCTCGCTCCTTCTCTACCAACTGCTGTACCAGCTTCTTATTGCGCCGCCACAGAATGATCGCAATCCCTGCCACAGCGACCAAAAGCACGCCCAAGGGGATAGCAACACCAGCACCGACAGCGACCACCGAAGTCGGGTCGCTACTGCCGCTTGCTGACGCCGCAGTTGCAGTCACACTGACGGTCGACGTAACGGTAGAAGTGAGCAAATTCGTCGCCCCTGTCGCGACAGCAGTAGTGCTGAAGGCCGTGGACCCGTCGCTACGGTTCAAGATTGCAATCTCCGGATCTAGATTGAAGGGCGTCGTGCTCCCTCTCGTTTCAGTGGTGCAGTTCGAGCCGTCAAAGAACAGGGTACCAAAGCCGCAACAGAAATACCCGTTCGCTTCGTCTTGAACGAGAGCGATGGTCTGCTGGCCGCCGGTGCTTACTGAGACCTGCCATCAGTGTCCCGTCCAAAGCCCCTTGGTCTTACGATGACTCACTGTCGGAACAGTACTGTGGGCAACTGCCACTCTTCCACGACTTATCCGTACAGGCACCCCTTACAAGCCGATTGGGGAATCCGTTGCCGTTGCCCGCTTGCGAGAAGCAGTAGCCGTTGTTCAAGCAGAGATCGGCGGC